>CM065140.1:2790000-2902500 GCA_033026305.1 Cirrhinus molitorella | reverse complement strand
ATTATGTTTATATTGATCATTTAAAGTAATATTTCAGTAATTGCTATTGAATTGTATAATAAATAATATAGAAAGGTCATATGTCCTGTCTTTCAGCACACTCAGTCCAGACACAGACATGGATGGCTTGTTTCAGAGGGAAGGTTTCGCCCGACAGAGCATGTCAGAAAAGCGGACCAAACAGTACAGCGATGCCGCTCAACTGGAGATCATCAAGAGCCGCAAGTCGAAGAGCATGGACCTAGGTAACATCACGCTCAACACTAGCACTCCCCAAACCACTTCCTGTCCCTCGCCTTGCTGCTTCCTGTTCCTTCGCAATCCAGCAGCGCGGTATATGAGCGGGGTGCGTGTGCGAGCAAAGCGCTTGACATTAAAGCTAACAGTATCAGGCAGAGTAACGACTTCACCAAACTGAAAAGAGCACAGAGAGTTGATAAACATGAAGCCGTTGCGTCCCTTTCTCTCCTAACTAACATATTTATCACTCAAAGTAGGCCTTTCGCTCACCTCTGAGGTGCGTTTGAGGGACTCAAGGACAGGTCAGGGTTGTTGCGAGCGCACGGCCCGTCTCAGGAGACGCAGAGCTTCTGCCGCATGGCCGCGCGGCTAATCGGAGGAGATAAAACATGGCTTTCATCCTCCTCCTCCTCTCTTTATCCTCAGCCAACATCAAGACCACAGCCTCCTGAGACCGGACCGATGCCACGCTCGCTCAAGACTAGACTAGACACTCGCTCTTTACACTTCACTAGCAACTGCGAAATGAGTGGAAGGTGATATAGCACTTAAAAAATGGGGAAAAGAGGAATAGGGAATGTCTTTTGGCAGCAGATGAGACTCATTTCAGTGCCTCATCAAGCTTTAACTGAGTTGGACTTAAGTGGATGATGTGAGCTGAGGTGTGTTATACATATTGTAATGTACATACTAACCACAAATATACAGTGGCTCCTAAATGTTTGTGGACACCTGAAGGGTTAAAGATGCCACAAACTGAAGATCAGTACATATCTAAGTGTTATTGAACAGCACATACTAGTCAAAATTGAGACAGAAAGTTTTCTGACACATATGGGACACCTGTGAGATATTTTAAAATATAATAATAATAATAATAATAATAATAATAATAATAATAATAATACATTTCAGTGCAGTTATTTAGCAAGGTAATTTTATTTTATTAAATCTCTAATTAAATTAAATTTGTATTTTAAATAAATCCTGGTCTTTTTAACTTTCTATTCATCAAATAATTAGGAAAACAAATTCAGGGTTTTCAGTGACCCTATAAAATAAGATGAAGTAACAACAATGGCAGGCTATTTATTTATTTATTTATTTATTTTAGATCTGTCATTCGTATATTAATATTTTATTATTAATGTTTTTCGTGTTAAGGTTTTTCAAGGTTTCAAAGAATCTAATAATTGTTATTAGATTAATAATAATAATAATAATAATAATGTTATAATAAGTTATAATTTTATTATTATTATTATTATTATTAATAAATATTTTTTCTGCTTCATTTTAGTTCAGTCATTCGCTATATTAATGTTTTATTATTAATGTTTCATTTATGTATTTATTTATGTGTATTTTTTCTTGATTCATTTTAGACCAGTCATTCACTATATTAATGTTTTATTTGTATTTTATTTAAATGAAGGTTTTTATTTTAAGGTTTTAAAGATCAATTAAATTAAATTAAATTAAATTAAATTAAATTAAATTAAATTAAATTAAATTAAATTAAATTAAATTAAATTAGGTTTTTCATGTTAATAAAATAAAATAATAATAATACAAAAATGTATCACAGATCCTACAAAAATATTGTGAAGCACAACTGTTTTTAACATTGATAATAAGCAGACATATTTCTTGAACAGAAAATCATCCTATTATAATGATTTCTGTAAGGATCATGTGACACTGAAGACTGGAGTACTGATGCTGAAAATCCAGGTTTGCTCATAGAAATAAATTACATTTTAACAGATATTGACTTTTTTTTTGCTTTAAATAGTAAAAAAAAAAAAAAAAAACATTAAATTACTGTTATTGTTGTATTTTTTGCATAAAAGACTTTCAAAAATCAATAAAATATCTGACAGACCCCTAAATAAATAAGTAAATAAATAAATAGATGCCTTTAACAGAATGGGTTAGGCAGTAGTCTGAGAAATTTGCTTATTTCTTCCTCCAGTTTTACAGAATAAATAAATGAAACCCATTTAGAGCAGGACAAATGTGGCCCGACATTACTGTCCCTTTCAAACGAGCACCATTTCAAGTCCTCTCCTCTCTACTCATTAGAAGCACATTTCAATTCCACCAAATCTCCTGTGCTTTGTTCTGATGAGCCATTTTCCTCAAATGGCATTTCTGCCTTCAGGTTGAGTATATATTTTTGCTCCTCTCAGGCTTTTCAAAGAACACAATCACCAGTAACAGTCAAAGGACACATTTGAGAGCCAACAAAATAAAAAAAAAATACAAATCTTCATAGTTTACACCCTATGTGTGACAAAACCGAGAGGTTACACCTGGTAGATGGAACTAAAAGCACCTAACACACACACACATATCTGCCCAACGCTTCTGAATGTTATTGCATGATAATTCTCTCTTCTCATGGGTTTTCCCACTTTGTCTCTGTCTCACGTCTTGTCTCACTTTCACCAAGTGATTTGCATGCCTCTTGGTTTGGCCTTTGTAAATGTCAAGTAACATCTGTAATGGAATGAGTTGCATGGGTCTGGGAATGGTGGAATGTCCTGAATTAACCAATCACAATTGTTTATGCCTCCCTAACAGTAGCCGACGAGTTTAACCTCACTCCCCGCAGAGAGAGGACAGAAGGTAAGGGACACTAACCTCACACACGCACCGGATCTCTGTGTGTCTGGCCATGCTGATGTTTTGGTGGACTTCTAATGGTGTTTCGAAAGATTCTCACACAAATCTCTGGAGCTGTTTCAAAACCTAGCGATATACCAGCAGCTGCATTACGTTCATGCCATATTTACTTCACTTTGTTTAAAGTCTAAAGCAGCATTATGCAGGAAGTAATCCCAGAAATGTAGTTATCTTTCATTAGACTCTAAATAGTTTAGCATGAAATAAATATTTGTCAGCTCAGTTACACATTGATGTTTGTAGTACTTTGTAGCTTGTAGTTCTAATCGATTACTTTATCAGAGAATATTTGTTTCAACATGACTTTATTTATAAGTAGACCTTTCAAGCTTTCTATACATATGCAGTATCTCACAGAAGTATTTTTGTGAATATTTTATTCATGTGACAACACTGAAGAAATGACACTTTGCTACAATGTAAAGTAGTGAGTGTGTGCAGCTTGTATAACAGTGTAAATTTGCTTTCACCTCAAAATAACTCAACACACAGCCATTAATGTCTAATGGCTAAACCGGCCACAAAGGTGAGTACACCCCTAAGTGAAAATGCCAAAATTGGGACCAATTAGCCAATTTCTCTCCCCAGTGTCATGTGACTCGTTAGTGGTACAAGGTCTTAGGTGTGAATGGCTAGCAGGTGTGTTAAATTTGGTCTTATCGCTCTCACTTGCTGCGTCCCAATTCGCCTACTATCCATCCTACATAGTATTCGAAAAGAGAATTTGTATGTCCCAAATCGTAGTATGTTTAAAAAGGTATTCCAAAGATGGTCTACTACTTCCATTAAGAATTTGAAGTGCAGATCGATCCACACTCTAACGGTTAATATTGCCCACAACACATTGCGCGGTGCAAGGGCATCTCTTATGCACAGCCCTCTTCAGATCACCCCACAGATTTTCAATTGGATTCAGGTCTAGGCTCTGGCTGGGCCATTCTAAAACTTTAATCTTTTTTCTTGTAAAGCCATTCTTTTGTTGATTTGGATGTATGCTTAGGGTCATTGTCGTGCTGAAAGATGAAGTTCCTCTTCATCTTCAGCTTACTTGCAGAAGCCTGAAGGTTTTGTGCCAGTATTGACTGGTATTTGGCACTGCTCATAATTCCCTCCACCTTGACTAAGGCCCTAGTTCCAGCTGAAGAAAAACAGCCTCAAAGCATGATGCTTGTTTTTGCGTCAAACGTACCTTTTGGAATTGTGGCCAAAGAGTTAATCAAACCATAGCACATATTCCCACATGCTTTTGGAAGACTTCAAATATGTTTTTGCAAAATTGAGCCAGGCTCGGATGTTTTTCTTCGTAAGGCTTCTTGCCACCCTCCCCCACAGCCCAGACAAATGAAGAATATGAGTGATTTTTGTCACATGTACCACACAACCAGTACTTGCCAGAAATTCCTGCAGCTCCTTTAATGTTGCTGTAGGCCTCTTGGCAGCCTCCCGGACCAGTTTTCTTCTTGTCTTTTCATCAATTTTGGAGGGACGTCCTGTTCTTTGTTATGCCGCTGTTGCACCGTATTTTCTCACTTGATGATGGCTGACTTCACGGTGCTCCATGGTATATTTAATGCCTTGAAAATGTTTTGTACCCTTCTCCTGACTGATACCTTTAACAATGAGATCCCTCTGATGCTTTGGAAGCTCTTTGCGGACCATGGCTTTTGCTGTGAGATGCGACTAGGAAAATGTCAGGAAAAGCCAACTAGAAGAGCTGAACTTTATTTGGGGTTAATCAGAGGCACTTTAAACGATGGCAGGTGTACTGACTCCTATTTAACATGAGTTTGAATGTGATTAGTTAACAGCCACATGCCCAGTTGTAAAAGGGTGTGCGCACCGCATTATTTTAGCTTTTTATTTTTATTTCACACTAAATAAAGATTTTAGATTGTTTTTCAATTGAGTTGCACAGGTTATAGGTCACATAAAAGGTGGGAAATTTCAGAAATTATTTATTATGGTCTAATTTTTTTAAATCACATAAACCTGGCATTTTAACAGGGGTGTGTAGACTTTTTATATCCACTGTATTATGGTATTACAGCTGTGAAATTACAAACAAAAAAAATACATATTCTGAGACATGAGCTTAATGAATTATGAGTTTTATTAATATTAAATCATCCTCCTCCTCCCATTTAACCTCAAAATTTTGGGGAAGCTGTGCCTCCCCCGACGAGCCGCCACTGAAGGCAGTGCTGGAAAATAATGGTTGCCACACAAAACATTGACACTTTGGGCCCAATTTGGACATTTTCACTTGGGGTGTACTCACTTTTGGGGTCAGCAGTTTAGACATTAATGGATGTGTGTTGAGTTATTTTGAGGGGACAGCAAATTTACACTGTTATACAAGCTGCACACTCACTACTATACATTGTAACAAAGTGACTAGTAACCAAAAACCAGCATATGCTGGTTAGGTAGGTTTTGATGCTGGTATGCTGGTTTTTGCTGGTTTAAGCTGGTCCTTTGATGGTTTATGCTGGTCCTTTTGCTGGTTTATGCTGGTGCAGGACCAGCACAGGACCAGCATAAACCAGCTAAATACCAGCATAAACCAGCAAAGGACCAGCATACCAGCATCAAAACCTACCTAACCAGCATATGCTGTTTTTTCCAGCAGGGATGCCCAACACTGTTAATGAATGGTGAAGAAAACACAGCTTGTTTACAGTATTGATCTAATAAAAAACGGATAGTTTTACCCAATATTTATTTTTTTTAGCTTAGCAACATGCTAATGTTAAACTCTATTAGAATCAGTAGTGATTTTGGAGATGAGATTCCATTATCCTGAAGATACTTCCTGTGTAGGCCGTAGACAGCGAGGCGACTCGCTAGGTTTTGGAACAGAGCCGCAGTATTCTTAGAAAGATAAATGAAGAGCGCGAGACCACCGGTGATGGTGGAAATGAGTCCAGCGACAAGTTTAATCTGCGCTTGGAAAAATATTTCCAAAACGGCCCCCGACTTTGACTTCACGGCTCTCCTATCTGCTGTTAACTGTTAGTAATCCATCTAACTAAACCACTGTGTGCGTTGTGCTCGTTAAGGAAGTCATTTGAAGTAATTGCCATCAAATCAGAGAGGGTGTTGCTTTCTCTTTTTTTTCCCATTGAAATGAAGTGCCACAGTGTTAAATAGACGTTTTGGCAACAACTTTTTTCTGGAAAGCGAAGCGCGCTGGCTGTTCTTGAGGGACTGTGATGGAAGAAAACATTAATTATGCCGAGGGCTGCTGGAATGGGGAAAGAAACAGAGGTGTGTATGTATGTACGCATGCATGTGTGTGAGGAGAGATTGCTGAAATTCTGTTTTGAATAAAGAGCCTCAATGTCAGACGGGCCGGTTTGGCTTACTGCAATTAATCCATCAATGTCGAGCGTCTGGAGCGGAGAGTTCTAGTTACAGCTCAGGGGGGGAGCACACAGTCATGTATGGCGACCGGAGGTTCATAGTCATGTTATGCTCAAAATTCTTTCTGTCACAAAAAGTCAAAGCTTTTCTATGTTGAAGCATGATGCTTATCCCTTTTTATTTGCATTAAATTAGAAAAAAAAGTAAAGCATGAATTGAATGGATAAAGGCGAGTTGCATGTTAAATATATGCAATATGCAAGTTGAAATAGGAGCATATTAATAATGTGGCTGGAAATCACATTTTACTCAAGTACTTCTTACATTGTCTGTTGGCTTTCTCTATTTTTACAGTTTACAAACCACTTTCCTAGTAAAATGTGTTGTGTTTGCTTATTTTGTTACAGTGTTTGTTAATCTTTGGTAATGATAGTTAATAAAAATAAAACTTTTCTTTATTTCACGTTAGGTCCTTTGCAGAATATTATTATCAGATACAACTTGTTGAACATTTGGTTAGATTTAGTGATACGTGAATTAGTTTTATTTTATTTATTTATTATTTATTTATTTATTATTTTTGCTAATGTTAACTATTGTTAACAAATAAAATATTTTTTATGAAGTGTTTAGTTTTTATAGTTTTATTAGTTTTTTTTTTTTCATAATTTAGTAGTTTGTTTATATTTATTCAGTTGTAGTTTTAGGTAGTTTAGGACATCAAATTAAAATAACTAAAAATGAGTAACATAGCCTTGGCAAGTTGATAAAATAAAATAATGAAATTAAAGTTAAAAAAAAAAGAAATGTCACCATTATTTTAAATGAGTTGTTATATTTTCTGTTTTCATTTTAGTTTGTTTTTAAAAATAATGTAGTAGTTTGTTTATATTTTGATTAATTTTTATTTTGGTTGTAATTTTAGGTAGTTTAGTATATCGAGTTAAAATAACTAAAAATTAGTAGCATAGCCTTGGCAAGTAGCTAAAATAAAATTAAATTAAATAATGAAATGAAAAAAAAAAAAGTCACCATTATTTAATTTTTTTTTTTTTTTACTTTTTAAACTTATTAAATTAACTTTTCTGTTTTCATTTTAGTTTGTTTATAAAACATACAAAAACACTTTTTTTATTAGTAGTTTTTTACTTTTTTTTCTATTATTATTATTATTTTATTTTGGCTGTAGTTTTAGTTATTTCAGTACATCAAGTTAAAATAAATAAAAATGAGAAACGTTGCCTTAGCTAGTAGCTGAAATAAAATAAAATTAAAATAAAATAAAATAAAATAAAATAAAATAAAATAAAATAAAATAAAATAAAATAAAATAAAATAAAATAAAATAAATATTTTAATTAATTTTTATTTCAGTTGTAGATTTTGTTAGTTTAGTACATCAAGTTAAAATAAAATAAACAAAAAAAAAAAAAATGAGAAAAACGTAGACTTGGAAGTAGCTGAAATAAAATAAATAAAATAAAATAAAATAAACAAAAAAAAAGAGAGAAAAACGTAGACTTGGGAGTAGCTGAAATAAAAAAAAAAAATAATAAAAGTGTTGTCCTATGAATAAAGAAAAGTGAATATATTAAGTCTAAATAAGTCTAAATATATATATATATATATATATATATATATATAAATAAAATACATAAATTAATTTAAATGACTTAGTTAAATAATCATAATATACAGTTAATTATTTTGCATAATTTATTTAAAAAATATATATTAATATTAATAATTTGTGTCTTCATAGTTTCATAGGGCTGTTAAGGTTTTCAGGACAAAATCGTTGTGAAACACCACTAGAAGGTGTTTTCCACCACAAAGGACTTTGATGTAAGCCTGTGGCTGAGCAGTTGATATTATTTTCCTGTACTTGGATCTGTAGTGCTTTCTTTCTTTTTATTACCAGAGCTACACCCTCAGCTCCATGTTCTCACAACCTAATAAACCACAATACCACTGTGGTTAAGAGCGCCTAACATAAAGTCACCGAACTCAAGACATCTTTAGGTACAACCTTCAAAGTTTCCAGACTTTATGTGTGTGAGTGACACTGAGTGATGTCAGACTCAGACTCCTGACTGAGCAGAAAGTGAAGTGACTCAGCAGATTTTGAGCATCGCTGATATCATTACGCCAGCGAGACAGATGAAAGCGTCTTGACCGATTGGCTCGCGGCATTACAAGTTAATTAGGACAGATGTAGAGGAGCGAGGGACAACCTGGACATCCTCTGCTCCACTAATGATCCAGGACACGTGGGAATGGAGGGTGAACTGACCCCGAGACTCCTTCAATCTTCCTGGACACTCCAGGACGAAACCTCCTTGGCCGGCGCAGAGCTATTTTTAACATAATAACCCTTTTAAGTTGATGCATAAAATTGCAGATAGCTGAATACATTACGTGCGATGGATGGCGCTTTCATACGCAAATGCTGGCCTGTGTTACCTGGAGGATCAGTCACGAGGATGCCTTCGGCCATCTTAACAATAGCAGCCGAATGGAGCAGCGCGGGTCGTTCATCGCTTAAATGCTTTCCCATAGCGTTTAATGGTGATCAGTCTTAACCGCTCAAGTGCTCGAGGTGCCTTTGTGGCTTTGCTAATTAAAGGCACTTTGTGATACAGATACATCTTCGCTGTTGTTATGTCCCACTGCTTTTTTTCTACTTATATTTTGAGTATCGTGGTATAATGAGGCTGGTTTTGGATATTGTAGTGATACTCTTCTTTAAACGGATCAGGACAATTTTTTCTGCTCACCAAAGCTGCATTTATTTGACCAAATACGCAGTAAAAAGGTACTATTTGTGAAATATTATTTATTGTAATTGTCATAATTTATTGAAATTTATAGAAATACAATTATATATTTCCATAGTATTTTGGAGTATTCCAAAAAAGTAATATCATGGCAATACTGTGTATTTTTGGACACACGCCACATTATCTCTTACAGAGGAAAAAATAATCATTTCAAAATAAGTGTAAATATATTTGCATAAATATATACATGTGTGTATATATATATATATATATATATATATATATATATATATATATTAATCTCCTTTTTTGTTTTTTTTATTTTGTTAATATTTATTTATTATTATTTTTTTTTTAATATTCATTAACATTATTATTGTTAGTTAATGTTTTCTTGTGTGTTTTGTTTGTTTGTTTGTTTTCATAATATAATATAAAATTTTTGAAATATGTTTTTTATTATTTATATTTTAATTAATTAATTTATTCAGTTGTGGGACTTTACAGATCCAGAATTAATCTCTCTCTTTTTTTTTTTTTTGGTGTTATTTTTATTTTACTAATATTTTTTTCTAATTTTGAAGTCATTATTTAGAAAAAATCACAAATGTTGTGAATTGTTATATAATATAATATAATATAATATAATATAATATAATATAATATAACAATATTATATAATATTATATAATATAATATTATATATAATAATTTGTATATTATTTAATATTTATATTTATATATTTAAATAATACAAGCATTTTTGGCCAGAGGGGAAAAAAGAAAAAGAAAGAAAGAAAAAAAAAACTTCTATATGGGACTACCACAGTGTATTTTTTTAAAGGTATTATTTATTTATTTATTTATTTATTTATTTATTTATTTATGTTTGTTTGGCACTTTAGAGATCCGAAATTAACATTTTACTAATATGTTTTCATTTTTATTGTTAGTTGATGCTTTTTTGTTGTATGTTTGTTTGCTTTTATAATATAATATAATATAATATAATATAATATAATATAATACAGATATTTCTGAAAATATGTATAAAAAAAAATATTTTTTGACCAAAAAATTTTGTTTGCTATATGGGTGTTTTTGTTTGTTTGTTTGTTATTATTTTTGTTTTTGTTTTATTTATTTTTTTAACTATTTATTGTCATTATTATAAGTTTTATATATAATATAATGTCATATAATATCGTATAATATCATATAATAACAAATATATATATTTTTTTTTTGGCCAGAGGAGAAAAAAGGTGTGTGTGTTATAATTTATTTATTAACTTATTATTTATTAATAATTTATTTTTTTATCTATATGGAATACCATCACTGTTCATTGTTTTTTTTTTCTCAATGATACCGAAACTCATTCATGTGCAAGAATACCACTTCCATATTGCTTTATGATATACTATATGAATATGATAACCATTCAGTACCATGTGTATTTTCATCTGACACAATCACTGCACAGTTTCTCGCCTGGATGAGAAAATAATAGGGTAAAAACGCAGTGAGGTTATGACAATAAAACTAGCATATTTATATAAAACTTGCACGTCAAAAACCTCCTTTATTTTAACAAACCAAACACAATTTTGAGCTTTCCGTTTTTCATGGAGGAGATGCGGTTTGCTGATTCCAGGATTGAGCGTGATGCAGATGTGCTCTTCACTGAAGCAGATCTGTGTGTGAAGCTCTGAAATCCTCATGTTCACATGCGATGCGGAGCACGTTGATTAAAGAGCTTCTCCAGCATATGGGACGCGATATTACTTCATACGCGTGCCAGACGTATTGGATTCTTTCCGTTTTCATTTCCATTACTAACAAACAGAGACAGACACAGATACAGCGTGCTTCATCAGCGAGGAGAGAGCTGAAGGGGGAAGAGTATCCTGCTGGACATCAGCACTTACTGCTGCAAGGCCTTTAGTAGTAAGGACAGTTCAGTCGGAAATACACATTTTGACAGACTTCTGTGGAGCAGAAAAGGTGATTTTGTTTAGAAATACATTTCAGTCTGTTCCTCACACAGAACATGGATAGACCTGCTTTAGGAAAACCATTTTTGGAGCTTGACAGTCCAAGTCCTCATTCATTTTTACTTATTTTCATATTAGCATTTAGCTCTTATACTTTTACTAATATTATTTTTAATTGCATTATTTTTATTATTTTTATTTTGCATGTTTTGTCTTTTTTTTGTTTGGCAGCCCCATCCTCACTAATTTTCAGTCAGTTATTTTATATTAAATGTTATACTTGTATTATTTGTAATATTATTTGTGCTATACTTAAATGATCATTTACTGATGTAGTTTGAAAGCTCAAATAACTGACTGAAAATAAGTGAGGATGGGGCTGCCAAACAAAAAAAAGACAGCTAAAATATAAAAAAATATATATATATATATATATATATATATTATATTTTAGTTTGACAGCCCCAGTCCTTGTTCAGTTTCACTTAGTTATTTTACATTAATATCATACTAAACTTATATTATTGTTTTATTAATATTTGTATTTTTTATAATATTTTGATATTTTTGTAGCTTAAAAAGCCCTAGCTGTCAATAATAATTATTATTTTTTTATCATCGTTTTTTAAATGCATAAATAAATAAATAAATAAATAAATAAATAATTGTTCTTGCCCTTGTTCAGTTTCACTTAGTTATTTTATATTATTGTAACACTAAACTTATGCTATTGTTTTACTGATAATATTATATTTAATTACTGTTTTTAAAAATATTTTTATAATATTATTTAGTCATTTTTGTAGCTTAAAAGCCCTAGCTGTCAATAATAATAATATATATATTTTTTTTTATCATAAGTTTTTGGGAAAAATAAATGAATTATATTATTTATTTATTTATTTTATTATTATTATTATTTTTTTTTTTTTTTTGAGTTTAACAGCCCCAGTCTTTGTTCATTTTAGTTTAGTGTTTTAATAATACTAAACTTATATTATTATTTTACTAATATTTGTATATTTAATTTAATTTTTTTAATTTAATTTATTTGATTTTAACAAATATTTTTATATTTCATTGTCATATTTGTAGCTTAAAAAGCCCTAGCTGTCCATATATATTTTTTCATCATCACAATTTTTGAGGTAACAAACTCACATTATTGTTTTACTGATATTTTTTATATTTAATTATTATTACTATTATTATTTTTATTATTTATATTTGCATAATACTTTATTGTCATTTTTGTAGCTTGAAAGCCCTAGCTGTCAATAATTATTATTACTATTTTTATTTTTATTTTTATTTATTTATTTTTTTTTATCTTTTCATCATCATTTTTGGAAAATAAATAAATAAATAACTGTCCTAGTCCTTGTTCATTTTACTTTATATAAATATATTATTTATATAATATTACTATTTTACTATATATATATATATATATATATATATATATATATATATGTTTAATTATTAAATGTAATTATTATTATTATTATTTATTTATTTTTTTTTAATTACAGAGCATTACATTTTTTAAACTTTTTGGACTTGACAGACCCAGAATTAATCTCTTTTTAGTTATTTTATATTTCTATTATATTTCATTTTTAATTCTATTATATTTTTGTTGTTGTTGTTGTTGTTTTTTTTTGGAGCTATTGATTATCACTAATTGTTAGTTAATTCTTTTCTGGAGCTTAACAAATCAAAACCTTAATTACTGTCATTATTTTGAAAAACTCACCTGTTGTGTTCCACAAAAGACTGTCACACGTCACACGTTTCGGGAGCGACAAATTTTGGCCGAATTTTCAGTTTTGAACAAACTTAGAAATCTCACAGTCTGAGTCTGCTCATCTCAAATGTCCCATAAAAACGCATTCGTCATGTTCAAACCAACTAAAGCACCTGTGTTTACAGTGGCTTACTGTTCCTGTAAATGAAAGATTCCATGAATATCGAGACCGTAAGTCTCTGGCCAGCTCAGTATCATAAGTTCTGGCCGAGAGCTAATTGTCCAGTCAGTGGTTTGGCAGTAGTTTCTGCAGCGCTGGTTTACTTGGTTAAAGGATCAAGAGGCTTATAAAGAATCCAGAAGCTGCTACGCTAACAGCATTGACTCTGCCACAGGACTAGCTCTTCCAACCTCTGAATTACAGCTCGAATCACCTGGAATCATTTCCAAGCGTTCGTTTTCCTTGTACTGATGTTTAAAACCATGTTTAAAGTGTTCGCCTTTCAAGGGAAGGTAATTGATTTCTGATTGTTTTCTTACCATGTTGGAGGTTTATTTTGCTAAGCTAATGGTTGTTTTGCTTCACGTCTTTGCTGCCGAAGATGGGCCGTGAGCTCTGCGGCCGGCAGAAACGCTTCATTTAGCGTCTGAAAGCGAGTCGGGAATCTCAGCGTGCTGTAGATGGAGGGAAGATGTTTTTAGGAGAAGGACCAAACCGTTGGGTTCACCTCAACGCATCATCTGAGAGCAGGAACGAGAATGAGGGAGACTGAAAGACAGCTCTGTTTACACAGAGTGCCACCATATGTCACATTCACCCATATAGAGACAGCGTTTTTAAGGTCTGCTGAAATGGCGAACGTTAATTCCAAGAACATAAATGTGCCAGAACAGATTGCAGCTCAACATCTTTATGAATAAAACTGAAATTTATTTTGACGTTTTCGAAAATGTCAGGGTGAGACAACTGTCCTGATATCGAAAATTAAATTTAATTAAATTTAATTTATAAAAATATTAAAAATGATAAAATAAAAAAGTAGTATTTTGCACCCTGTTTTATGTCAGGGTGAGACAACTGTCCTAATATCGTAAAAATAAAATAAATAAATAAATAAATAAATAATAAATTGATTAAAATATCACAATATAATAAATATAATACATATTTTAGTTTGTATATATATATATAGAGAGAGAGAGAGAGAGAGAGAGAGAGAGAGAGAGAGAGAGAGATCTCAATACTATTTTATTTTATTTTATCTTATTTTGATCCAAAATTAATATCTTTTGAGTTATTTTTATATTGCTATTATATTTGAGGTCTTTTTTAATTAAATTACTTGTTATCAATTAACTGTCCTAATATCGAAAAAATTAAGTAAAATAAAATACAGTAAAGAAAAAAAAATTAAAATAATAATAATAATAATAAAAAAACCTAGTATTTTATCACAGTATTTTGCACCCTATTTATGTCGGGGTGAGACAACAGTCCTGATATTGTTAAAATAAAATAACATATAAAATAAAATAAAATAAAATAAGAAAGGAAAAAAGTATATTTATAATAAAATAAACAAATTGTATTTTATCATAGTATATTGTGTGATATAATTTTACATTTTATTATTATTTTATTTTATTTAAATTATTATGTTACTTTAATGGTGGGTTTTATTTATTTATTTATTTATTTTGTTTAAATTTAAACTTGAAAGCTCCAGTCCTTTTTCATTTAGTTATTTTATATTAATATTACGCTATACTTATATTATTATTTTACTAATATTTGTATTTATTTATTTATTTATTTATTTTATTACTATTATATTTTAGTTTTTTTTTTATTTTTTTTTTATACATATTTTTATTGTTTTGGTGTTTTTTTTTTACTCAGAATTATTATATTATATATTACTGTTATTATATTATATTATATTATATTATGATGTGTTATTATAATATAACAATATAATAAATACATATCTCTTTATATATATATATATATATATATATAGACAATTATAATAAAACAAACTTAATTTCTAAAAAAATATGTACACCAATGTTATTTTTTTCATTTGTTTATACCACATGAAATGCTATACTTTTTAAATTAAATTAAATAAAAAAAAAAAGTATTTTATCATAGTATGTTGCACCCTATTTTATGTCAGGCTGAGACAACTTTCCTGATGTCGTTAAAATAAAATAAAACAAAACAAAGTAAAAAAAAAAAACAAATTTAAAATAAAATAGTATTCATTTGTTCATTCATTCATTTCTTTTTTTTCGTGAGCACTCAACTTATATGCCATTGACCCATATTTTCAAACCAATTTGACTGCTGACCTTTGGTTTCGGGGTCAGTGTTCTTGAGGCCCTTAAACAGGCGTTCACTGACAGAATGAGCAGCCAGAGCTGGAGTCTCGCCTCACTAGCCAAATCTAAACACAGAACAGCAGCCATTGGAAAAATAATTATAGCTGTCCAAGCGGGAGGCCCGTTAAACGCAAGGGTTTGAGGGCTGTATTTTCAGCGTCGCAGTCGACACGTTTTCCATCAATATCTGACGCGAAGGTCTTCGAGTGAGAAACGACAGGTTTACGCTCCACCAGCAAACACAACCGGCTACAACACTAGAGCTGCTGTCGGTTAACGTTTGTTTATATATCATTTGCATGCTAATTGTGTTAGAACGTGCGTGCGTCGACCCGTCGCGCTGTACATTTCAATGAGACGCACAGCTGGACTCACATTAATGCATCTTCTAGAGTTCATCTGAGAGATTTGATGTGCTACGCAGCGGTGTCATACATCACTGAAACTATTGTTCACGCATGTGTTTAAAGCAGTCGTGCGTGCTGCATTCATCAAGGTTTATTGTTAGAGGTACACAGACTATTTTATCCAATCATGCAGGTGGCTTAGATAATTTTTAGTACTTGGCAACTGTTTCAGAGTCTGTTCCATATGGCTCGCACGATTACACACACACATCACGGATTCACACGTACACACCATCCAGAATTAGCTTGGTACCGCATGAGCCAGCTCAACATGAGTTGAGCATGTTTACTCACCATAAATATTTCACTGGCAGTATTTAGTATTTTAGTAAATATTGAATCAGCTATGAAAGTGTATTACAGTTCAATACTTTAAATTACAGTTCAGAAATTACAGGTCAAAACGTTGCCGTCAGTAAGATTGAGTGATTTTTATTTTATTTTATTTTATTTTAAAATTTAATTAAAATTGAAATTTTAATTTATTTTAATGTATTTATTTATTCAAATAAAAAAGTTAATTGTACTTTAATTAGCAAAAAAAATAAAGTAAATAAAAATTAAAATGGTGGGAATATAATAATTTATTATTTTAATTTATTTAACTATTACTCTTTATTATTTATTTATATTTTTATTGATTAATTAATTAATTAATTCATTCATTCATTTAAATAAATGCTGTTGTACTATAATCAGCAAAAATAAATACATAAATAAAAATAAAAATCGGAAAATACCACTGTTTCCACAAAAAATATGACTGAGCAAAAAACCTTGTTTTTAAAAAAAACTTTGGGGTCAGTAAGATTGATTATTTAATTTTATTTAATTTTATTTAATTTTATTTAATTTTATTTTTATTTTATTACTTATTATTCTTTAATTTTCTGTAATATTTTTTTTTTCTTTATCTATTTGCTTATCTTTATACTTTTATTTATTCATTAATTAATTCAAATTAATTCAAATAAATGCTGTTGTACTTTAATCAGCAAAAATAAATACATAAAAATAAAAATGGTTTAGAAAATAAGAATGATTTCTGAAGGATTATGTGACAGTAAAGATTGATTTATTTTATTTTATTTTATTTTAATCAAATAATTTAATTCAATAATTTAATTGTATTTATTTGTTTATTATTATTATTATTATTTTAGTCATAAATGCTGTTCATACTTTAATCAGCAATAAATAAATAAATAAAAACGAAAAATTGGAAAACATACAGTGATGTGTATGCATGTATGGATTTTTTTTGTTTTAGTTTTGCCCTTTTAAATTAGGAGATTGCAAAGAAAGCAAAAAATAATAAAAAATACATTATAAAAATAATCATTCAATTTCCATATAAGGAAAGGATTTTTTTTTTTTTTTTTTTTTTTTTTACTCTCCAAAGCCACTTTTTACTCCCTTTTTAGCATTCATTTTGTGAGCCAAGCCCATTCGCTCCCATTGAGGTTTTTTTTTTTTTTTTTTTTTCTCCAGAATTCCTCTACAGGATTTCATAAGCAGGATTAATGTTGTCTCGGCACTGGTGCATTTTTGAAGTGTGGGCGTGCTGTGCCTTTGTGAGGGACCCTTAACGAGAAACAAGTGGATTAAATGCATGAAAAGGTCATTAAGCAGAAGAGTTGAGGGAATTTCGACTAGGACTCTCCGCTCGATCCGAACGGCCCGGGTCTCAAAGCGCGTTTACCCTACAAGCTTTTGCTCTTCCTCCCTCTTGTTCTCAACATCCTCTCCTCCACCTCCTCCCACGACCACACAGTAAAGATAATGGGCCTCATATTTGGGCCATCCATCAGTGCCTTAAACTGCAGAAAGCGGTTATGCGCTCACCGTCTCGCACACGTTGGGGAAAAGAAGCAAAAATGACCTCAAGAGTTAAAAATGTGACGGACGCAAGACGGATAATGTGTCTTGACACTTCACTTTGCATCCAGTGGAGCCATTTATTTTCCATATTATTTTAGCACACTCTTTTCACCCTCCATCTGCAGATAAACGCAACCCCGATATGCACATTTGTCTTCGGCGAGGGATGTAAATTATAGAAGTGAATTAGGAGAGAAGGATTTATTGAGGAAAAAAGTGAGACAGCATCTTCTGCTCTTTCTGGCATATTTTCTTTACTCACTTTCTCTTTCTCTTTCCTCACCCCAAGGCAACTCCACGCGGGATGTGGGACCGGCGTTGGGTTTGAAGAAGTCGAGTTCCTTGGAGAGCCTCCAGACAGCTGTTGCTGAGGTGACGCTCAACGGAGACGTCCCGTTCCACAGGCCGCGCCCCAGAATCATCAGGGGAAGGGGCTGCAACGAGAGCTTCCGCGCGGCCATCGACAAGTCCTACGACAAGCCAGGTGTGACCATAGTCAACCCCGATGAAGACGACGAGGGGATGGAGACGTGTAAGTATTGGAGAAAAAAATCACGTAGATTTACATTGAAGGAGACTAGAATATCATGTGTTGTGTCCCAATTTGTTTCCATCCTGAATGGTATCCGACATTAGTGTGTCCCTAATCGTAGCATATTGAAATGAATACTCCAGATGTTTTATTATTTACAGTGAAAAACAAAGTGCAATGGCTAATATTGGCCACAAGCTATGAGGCATTGAAGGCGGATTCGATTAGAACTTAGACAGTTTTTAACTAAAAATGAAAACTCTTTATGCATTTGGGCCGTTCATTTACATGACATCGACATTTTGAAGTCCTGAGGATGCACACTTCAGAAATCCTGTATAATTCAACCAATCTAATGACGACTTTGAAAATCCTGAAGCATTTCCACTTTTGTGTGCCAAACGCATCAGACGTTCAGCCTGCAAAACTACAAAAGTGACATCAGTTGCGTGTTCAGTCTATAGAAATGCGTACTGTGTTTCTTTACAATGTGACATCGCCATCTACTGGCCTGACATGAATAAAACAGCGAATTTAGTTTGTTTTCTTAGATAAAGGTGTTTGAATGCTCAAAGGGATAGAGGTTCCGCGTGGCCATCGTCAAATCTTACGACAAGCCAGGTTTGACCATAGTCAACCCCGATAAAGACGACGAGGTATTGGAGAAGAAAACGCATAGATTTACATTGAAGGAGACTAGAATATCATGTGTTGTGACCCAATTTGCATAGTTTCCATCCTGAATGGTATCCGACATTAGTGTGTCCCTAATCGTAGCATATTGAAATGAATACTCCAGATGTTTTATTATTTACAGTGAAAAACAAAGTGCAATGGCTAATATTGGCCACAAGCTATGAGGCATTGAAAGCGGATTCGATTAGAACCACAAACACAAGTAAACGTGTTAAAAACAACAAACTGGGTGGATGTGTGAGAGCAGCAAATAAGTACAGAAGTTTTGGCGGAATTTGTTAGACAGTTTTTAACTAAAAATGAAAACTGTTTATGCATTTGGGCCGTTCATTTACATGACTTCGACATTTTGAAGTCCTGAGGATGCACACTTCTCAGGACTTCTTTAGAAATCCTGTATAATTCAACCAATCTAATGACAACTTCGAAAATCCTGAAGCGTCGCAGATCATTGCGAACAGCAGCGTTGTTGTCTATACATGAAACTTCTCAAAAAAAAATTTGTAGTTTTTAGTACATACTTGTCATGTAAAAATACCCATAGATAAATGGGTTTGCATGCTTAAAGGGATAGTTCAACTAAAAATGGATATGACTTTCTTCTTTCAGACGAATAAAATCTGAGTTATATTAAAAAATTCCAAGATTTATAATGGCAGTGAATGGCTGTTGAGATTTTGAATGACAACAAAGTGCATCCATCCTTCATAAAAAGGCTCCAAAGGGTTAATAAAAGCCTTCTAATGAGAATCAATGTGTTTGTGTTAGAAAAATATCCATATTTACTCTCTGGTGAATGCATTCAGATTACAGTTTGTACATTTTTTTTAATACAAATGTTTTTCGTACACAAGTGCATGGATTCCCATCAGAAGGCCTTTATTAACCCCCTGGAGTACTTTATATGTGGATGGATGGAAGAAATTCTTGGACTTTAAAATCTCGGCAGCCATTCACTGCTATTATAAATCTTGGAAGATCCAGGATGGTTTTTTTTTTTTTTTGAGTGTGAAAAAATAATGGAGTAATTTAAATTTTTGGGTGAACTATTCCTTTAATAATCAATATCTTTTCTGATGAATGAAACATATGTATTTAATGTTACCAACATTATATTTAATCTGCAACAGCATTACAGACTTTCATAAAGGTATGTTTGGTCATAATGCAAACACATGAGGAGAGTTCTCGGCATGAAAGACACATGACTCGCAGATCGACGTGCCTCCTCTATCTCCAATATTGTCGAAAATAAACAAAAAGTGGAGGATTTTAATTGTGACAAGATGATTGTCAGGGCTGCCCACTATTCTGCCAAACACTCAAAAGTATGTACTTTCTCTTCAAAAGTAGGCGAACTAGGATACAACAATGTTCTTTCTGTTGTGCACTCAGATCACCTTAGCAACTACTAAAAAAAAATACTGTGGTAACACCCTAGCAACCGCTAGAAGCTGCTTGGCAACATAATCTCATTCATTCATGATTCCTGTGTGCAAACAACAAACGTGGCACAAGCTGAGTTGTCTGATTTGTCAGATCCTTATAAAGCTTATATAAATAATTCATATGATGGATCTTCAAATTCACTTTTGCATTACCATCATCCAGTGAATCATTCAGGGTCCTCACTGACCTGTGAGTCATTTATTTCTATTTTTTTTCTCAAAAAGATTCAGGGACCGGTGCACCAGCTGTGCTTAAATTACAGCCTAGTCTAGTTTCGACGTAAAGGGAGGAAAACGCATGCAATTATGACTAAAAGCATTGTGTTGCTCGTAGTGTAGCAAACATATGGCAGTGAGCTTATATGTAAACGCAACAGCCTAGTTTGATCATTACGCAGTCCAGCCAGAGCATCCTCATCTACTTTCTTAACCTCCTGTTTTCTCTTTATATTGAAAACGGCAACTCATGTAATCACAGCTATTACCATAATTGCCCAGGCACAGTAAAGGCAATCTGACACAATATCAATGCCAATTTCATCAGTTGTCTCACACAATGGCCGACCCAAAATATTACGAGCCGTCCGCCAATTGAGGACGGCGCTCAGTAGGTCTCACGAGTGCATCTTGTGTTATTCTGAAGATTAGAATAGCAGAAGAGATCCTCCTGCCCGAAAGTAGGTCAGGCCTTCCCTCAAAGACCTGAAAGGAAATAAACAGCCAATAAGCATGTGTATAACTTTCACTATTCATTTCACCCACGACCAAATGAATTTCCAGACGTCCACGCTGGGCATTTTTCTCTAATGGGACCTGGGTTTTAAAGGGATATTTCTCAATGCTCTCGCAGACACAGTGATTTACTAAATGTGTTTGGGTTCATTTGTACGGTTCGTTGATTGCTTGCAGCAGCAATTTGTATTCTTTTCATATTTTTCATTTATTAACCCATTTTGAAATATTTTATTGCCATCGTTTCTTGCATGCAGGTGTTATTTCTGGCCTGAGAAGTTAAAAAATATATGGGTCATTGACGTATAAGGATTTTCAACAGGCAAATTTTTAAATACAAAAAATAGTAATATCTTTTGTGTACACATAAATTCATATTAAAATTATAAATTAAGTGATTTTAGTGTTTTTTCATCTAGATAAATCAGCCATAGCCTTAAAAAGTGTCATGTGGTGTGACCATGATTTATATTAAAATGAATTAATTTCCTTAACATCTAAATTTTTATTTAGATTTTCTATCTGAATTAAAGTATCTGAATTTCTTTTCATTTTTTGTAAATAATGATCTCATATTTTTGTTTTGTAATTTCAAAGTTGCCTTTTTAAATGTAGTTAGCATACTTATTTTTTTCTGTAAAATGCATAAAACTGATAAAAATGTTTTAAAAATACCATTCACTTAAGCATTCTGTAGCAGTTGTTCATATTTCAGGCACATAAATTAGATAACTTATTTTTAATTTAATACAGTTATTGCTATTATTGGTCGCACCATGTTGAGTGGTCGCTCCAAATGACACAAAGGCCTTATAACATTAAAAATCTATTTAAAGAAATATGCGTGAAAAGTGCAGCACGTGGCTTTAAATGCAGTCACTTTTTTAGAACCAATTATTTGTGAACTTTCTCCAATCTTGGCTGCTCAATTGACCCCTTGCCGGGAGTTTGATTAACAGGTGATCTGACCAATCATGACCATTTTTGTCTGACAAACAATTCAGACAGGAGTAGAATAACATGCAAAATAGTGTGCATTGACATCTTTTCACAGTTAAAATTAGATACCTTCAGGTTCATTCATGTTTATTTTGTGCTATAACTAGTAATAGATGTTGGGTTCACATGCCGCTTGAACTGAGGTGCTACAGCAATCTGTCAGGACACATTAAAGAGCTCAAAACAGTATTTGTTGTTTGAATTTCTTAAAAAATGCCTAAATTTGAACTCTTAGACTTTGTTTAATAACCTGCTGTGTCTTGTTTGTCTTCACGTTTTCAGTGTCTTTGTAGCAACAGTAACTAAGGGGGGCGTGTCTTTGCGAAGGGTCAATTTAAAGTAATGGAAGGTTGTTGGCTCAGGTTCTGAGATGAAAACATAAACATCTTTCTTAAATTAGAAAATTACATTTGGATTTTGTGCTTGACTGCAGGGTCAGAATAAATATGCTACCTATGGTGAGGGTTTCTTTTACTTTCCTTGGCAGCGGAATCTGGTAAAATAGATTAAAATAGATATTCATGAATAAATTACATGCACTAAATGATTCTTTGCACCACATGATATTTCAAATTCAGTCAAAATTTACAAGCACAGAACTGGCCACCTAAATAAAACAAGCTAGGTTCCCATGAAAGGTCACTATGAAATTTATAATATATTTTGAGGTCATACCACTTGATATCCAAATTTGGTATCTACATACCAGCCATTAAAAAGGGTTTTTTTTTTTTACAAAAAAAAAAATAGTTACAAACCTGCTTGATGCATCTATGGGTCCTTGGCAAATTTGTATATGATGATAAGTCCTACCTTTGAATGAATTTCAGTATAAAAGTCCCAAAATGGTAGTTTCTTGATGGTCGCACCACATGATATTTCATAAAATTGAGATTATCGGACAAAGTTTGTTTGAATATTATGATAGAAATATAAATGCAAATGCTTTGCAATTTTACACAGGATTACAAAACATTGAAAAACATGCCAACTAGTGCAAAAAAATAATTTGAATAAATTTAGAGTAAGTTTCCAAAACAAAAGTTATGGCAGGACGGTCGCACCGCATGATGTTTTGACACTTTGAATAACAGAAAAAATTATAAATAACTAATGTTTTTTGAAAAGTTAAAGTTGGTACATGTGTGGGGGAGGTAATTCTTATATATGGCTTTTTTTTTTTTTTTTTTTACAAATTTATCCAAATTTTTAATAGAAAAAATTTCAGTCGAAAGAAAATTTAGACGTCACGTCAATTACTGTTAGTGATAAAAACACACAATTTCACACAGTTTGCATGAGATCTGAGTTAAAAAATACAGTGTTAGTCCCTAGGGCTGAGAAAAAAATATATAAATATTGAAATTTTTTAGTCTGAGTTGTGTTAGGATGAGTTTATGAAGTCTGTCCAACAGACCAGTCTAGTTAATAACACCTGCCAGGGGGGAAAAATCACGCCGTCCCTTTGTTCTCCATTAAAAGATTCCATTAAAAGCAAGCAGATTTTATTTTTTTCAAAAGAGTCAAATTATTTCCCTCAATCACTTTGTTCTTGTAAGCTGTGTCCACATTGGGCTAAATACTGTCTTATCTCTTCGGCGGAGCAATAGAGGGCAAACGCGCGAGATTCGCCGGTAGAAGCATATTGCATTTCTCTCCTTCCAATATTCAAATAACTCTGTTTTTCAATTTAGATAAGAGGAACCTGCCTGTGCCTGTCACCGAGGTTAATAGTCAAAAGTTGACAGATAAGGGCAGGCTTTTTCTTTCCACACAGACACTTTTATTTACATAAAATGTGAATTTGGCATCACCCGAGGAAAAATGTGTCACTGGGAGATATCCAGCCGGGAAAATGAGTTGGGCTGTGTTTCGTTGTGTTTTATGTTTTTTAAATATCAGACTTAAATGCGCTCAGGCTCGTTTTCCCACCGGCTTTTTAGCCAGAGTGGCAATTTCAAGACTCCATTAGAAGTGATCGGCGTTCTAAAGGAGAAATGAATGCCGTGGCACGTCAAAAGGAGACGACTAATGATGCCTTTTGATTGCGGTGTCAAAACATTTACCACTCAGTCCTGTCTAGCTGAAATTTGCCGTTAATTACCGTAATTCGTTTCTTTTTACATTTCAGTCAACAATTAGCAGAACGTTACTTACTGTGATAACTGTTTTAATGAAAACGCCATTGATCTGTGAAGTCGCTGCTGTATTGACTGCAACTCTATAGGCACGAATCTTCTTTTTCAAGTTAATAGGGGTGTTTATAAGTGAGAAGAGCATGTCCAATGCAGTCTTCGCTGTGCTACTGGTTACGCTTTATTCTAGTAGTCCACTTTAGACATTCAGCATAAGTACATCAGTGTGTTTTTATTCAGTTTATGAAGGTGATTAGTGGTCACACTTTATTTTAAGGTCCCATTCTCACTATTAACCAACTATTAAATAATTAGTTCACTTCTGAATGAAAAATTCCTGATAATTCACCCCCACATCATCCAAGATGTTCATGTCTTTCTTTCTTCAGTCACAAAAATTAAGGTTTTTAAGGGAAACATTCCAGAATTTTTCTCCATATAGTGGACTTCAATGGTTTCCAACGGTATGTCAAATGTATATACTTTTTAACCAAATGCTCATCTTGCACTAGTTCTAATAATATAAAGCCATTTTCTCTTTTTAAAACTCATTTTAAAATGTTTTTTTCTTCTACACTGAGCCATAAATCTCCACTTCAGTAGCACTTACACCAAACTTGACATTTTTATTCCTATTTGTACCCTGAAGGTTTTTACAAAGGGATTTGTTTGTATATAATTTATTTTAATAATATATAAGATTTTACTCCCCCCAAAATTTAGAAAATATATTGTTTTCAGTCTGAATTATGGAGTGACAAAATGAAAAAAAAAAAAAAAAAAAGTCATGCACCTGTCAGGTTTGTGATTTTGGGCTTTTTTGTTTGTCATTTTTTCAGACTAGTGGATAGAAAACATGAACTTTACAGAAACTTTATCTATTTGTTGTCAATAGATTTCAATTGTGATACATCTTTTTAAAAGCCGTCTTCTCAAAATGAGTTTTTTCTCCTACACTGAGCCATAAATCTCCACTTCAGTAGTACTTACACACCAAACTTGACATTTTTATTGCTATTTGTATCCTGAAGGTTTTTACTAAGGGGATTTGTTTGTATATAATTTGTTTAATTATATACAAGATTTTACTCCTTCCACCGGAATTTTGAAAAAAAAAAACAATATATATATATATATATATATATATATATATATATTTCTGTCTGTTCTAAGTATTTTCTGAATTATGGAGTGACAAAATGAGATAAAAACAAAAATGCTGTTTTTTTAATGCACCTGTCAAGTTTGAGATTTTGGGCTTTTTTGTTTTTCATAGTGTTTTTTCAGACTAGTGGATAGAAAACATTGACTTTACAGAAACTTTATCTGTTTCAGTAGATTGCAATTATGATACATATTTTAAAAAGCCATTTTCTCAAATTATTTTTTTTTTCTCCTACACTGAGCCATAAATCTCCAATTCAGTAGCATTTATACACACCACTTTACTTTTTTATTCCTAACTATATCCTGAAGGTTTTTACAGAGGGATTTGTCCGTATATAATTTGCTTAATTATATACAACCAGAGCTGGGTAGATTACTTACAAATTGTAATCTGTTACTGATTCCAGATTACATGATAAAAATTGTAGTCAGTAACGTAATCCGTTACGTTACACATTTTAGGTAATATAATCAGATTACTTTTGGATTACTTTTAGATTGCTTCCAATTTAACTCATTTATCACATTGATTTAAATGGAATTATCTGGTACCGTAATGATGTAAAAAATGCAGAGTAAAAAAAAATATATATATATGTTCCATTTATTGTCATTTAAAACATGAAGTGCATTAAACATTATATTACATCAAGGTTTCCCAAACTAGGGTTTGTAAAGGAACTGCAGGGGATTTGTGAGTTTAACAAAAAGCTAACAATTTATTAAATCATTAAAGAAAAAAAGAAAATAAATAATTTTAAATCAAAGTCCCCCTTTTCTATAGTATTTTTTTTTTAAATAACAATTAAAAAAATAAATAAATAAATAAATAAAATAAAACACTAAAAAAGATTAACTATTTTTATATATGTGACCCTGGACCACAAAACCAGTCATAAGTTGCTGGGGTATATTGGTAGCGATAGTCAAAAATACATTGTATGGGTTAAAATTATTGACTTTTTATGGCAAAAATCATTAGGATATTAAGTACAGAACATATTCCATAGAGATATTTAGTAAATTTCCTGCCGTAAATATATCTTATTAATAAATATAATTTTTTATAAGTAATATGCATTGCTAAGAACTTAATTTGGACAACTTTGAAGGTGATTTGCTCAGTATTTATGTATGTATGTATGCATGTATGTATGTATGTATGTATTTATTTATTTATTTGCACCCTCAGATTCTAGATTTTCAAATAGTTGTATCATTCCAAATATTGTCTCATACAATATGCAAAAAAAACAAAAAAAAAAAAACATAATACATTAACTATTTAATAAACTATTTTAATTTACCTTTATGACAGGTTTTGTGGTCTAGGGTCACGTATAATACTTTTAATAATTTTAAATATGTTATCAACATGCAAATGTGATAATTATTGAAATATTTATTTTACTTAAAGTAAAGTATATACTTAAAGTCTTTGGTGAATAAGGTTTAAATGACAAAAAGTTTTGAAATGCCTGCATTACATGTAAATACGAAATAATGTGAATATTTAATTTAATATTTAATATAGTTTAAAAGACAAAAGCCTTCCAAAGACAATAATACATGGTTAAATAACCTACATAGTTATAATTCAAATAAAAATGAATGTGTTCATCAGTAGTTGATGCAATGTTGAAACGCTTCTTAAACCTGAAATGATTTTTGTAAATCCAGCGGTCAAATGCTGTTTCACCACCACAAAACTGGACTTTCTGAGTGTATATAATCGATTGGCTGTTGTAGGAAAATTTACAAGAGAAAAAAAAGAGAAATTAGGGAGAATCAATGATTTATGAATAATTTATTGCTATCATGCGAATAATATGTAATCATGTAATCCATAAAAAAGAAACTGTAGTCTGATTACAAGTATTTTAAAATGTAACTTACTCTAATTGCAAGTACTGCATTTTTGGAATCTAAAATTCCTATCCAGCTCTGTATACAACATTTTATTCCCCCAAAATAATATATATATATATATATATATATATATATATATATATATATAGTTTTCTGTCTGTTCTATGTATGTTCTGAATTATGACAAAAATGAGATATCCAAAATTCCCTCTGTAAACAAAAAAAAAAAAATAAATAAAAAAAAAAATAAATAAATAAAAATATAATATATATATATATATATATATATATATTTGACTCTAATATGTCAAAAAAAAATAAAAAAAAATAAAATAAAATAAACAAGAACTTTGAAACTGACTTCATCCAGTGTTTAGATTTTTGTACTATAAATGTATGCAGATTAGCACATATTTGATTAAATAACGCATCATTTGTATATTTAAACCTAATATTTTAGAAAACGTAATACAAAAAATGTTTGCAGTTATCAATGGAGTTAGTAAGGCCATAACTAGTTATTTTTTATACCCTATTCACCTGCAGTGTCTCGCCTCGATTTCACACACTCTCCTAGTCTTATGATGACTATTTGGATATCGTTTCTGATGGCAGAATGACAGAAAACACTGATAGTACTTTACACAAGTGAATAAAACAATAGGAGCGAGCGTTCACCCTCTTCCCCTCACTAGCATTAAAGCAGTCCTCGGAAACATCCGTGACGCTCTCTCTCGCTTTCATGAGGCCTTTCTTCCAGCCATCAGAGTCCTCACTCACGTCAGAGATTTGTTGGTTATTAATAAGCTCTAATCACGCCAGCATCTGTCTCCAGCGCCACATCTCCGTCGTTACGTCGCTCCATTCAAAAGCACTTTGCTTTTAGTGCCCTCTAATTTTTTCCTCCTTTCTGAGCGTTTTTAAACTTACAATTAGTGACAAATTAATCACGTCCAGACCATCAGGAATGGAGACAGTAGCTGTAATCAGACGCTCTGCTAAATGGAAATGAGCAATATCAGCCAGCTGCGGTCCCTTATGATTATACTGATATGCGACGTATCACGGAGATAGGTGGTGGGGAGCGAATTAGCATTGCAAACGATACTTCAAAATAAAACGCTCCCACAGAGAGTCGCTCGCTTTTTCCAAAACAGCATCAAAGTGCTTGCATTAATATATCATTAATGAAATACATCACCCCATTGACTGGAATCCATACAATCGCCGTTACAAAATTCATGGCCTATCAGATGTTAAGAGTGCTCTGAGAATATGATCCTCTTTCGGCTTGTCCATTAGAAGGGATCAACTCTTTGTCTTTCAAGTAAACATCTTAATAGTGTGGTGACGTGATAAAATACGCTGTTAGCAAAGCAGTTCTTTCTGAAACGCTTCCCGAACACAAAAGGAGATATTCTGAAGCACATTCAGCAAAGTTGGGGAAAGTGTAAAAAGTTACATCCTCCTTTCAGAATCTGCAAAATGTTAAGTGTTTTATCAAAATGAAAGGAATCATATAATTATTTAGTACTGACCTGAATCAGATATTTTACATAAACAATGTTTATTAGAGAAAATAATAGTTGCATTTATAAAAATGACCCTGTTCAAAAGTCTTAATACTGTGTTGTTACCTGAATGATCCACAGCTGTGTTTTTTGTTTATAGTGATAGTGATAGTTGTTCATGAGTCCCTTGTTTGTCCTGAAAAGTTAAACTGCCTGCTGTTCTTCAGAAAAACCATTCAGGTCCCACAAATTCTTAGTTTTTCAGCATTTTTGTCTATTTGAACCCTTTCCAACAATGACTGTATGATTTTGAGATCCATCTTTTCACACTGAGGACAACTGAGGGACTCATATGCAACTATTACAGAAGATTCAAACACTCACTGATGCTCCAGAAGGAAACACAATGCATTAAGAGACAGAGGGTGAAAACTTTTGAACAGAATCAAGATGTGTACATTTTTCTTATTTTGCCTAAATATCATATTTTTTTTCATTTAGTACTGCTCTTCAGAAACTACAGAAGATACTTACATGTTCCCCAGAAGACAAAATATGTTACATTTACCCTGATCTTCAAATTTCAAAAGTTTTCACCCCTTGGCTATTAATGCATCGGTTTCTTTCTGAAGCATCTCAGTTGTCCTCAGAGTGAAAAGATAGATCTCAAAATCACACAGTCATTGTTGGAAAGGGTTCAAATACACAAAAATGCTTAAAAACCAAAACATTTGTGGGACCTGAAGGTTTTTTCTGAAGAACAGCAGGCAGATTAAATGTTCAGGGCTCATGAACAGCTATCACACAGCTAAACACAGCTGTGGATCATTCCGGTAGCAAAGTTTTAAGAATCAAGTGTATGTAAACTTTCAAACAGGGTCAATTTTATAAATTCAACTATTATTTACTCTTGTGGACTAACATCTTTTGAAATATCTTATTCAGGTCAGTACTAAATAAACAATAACATGCGTTTTGTATGATCTTATTTTGCTAAAATAATTAACATTGTTCAGATTATGAAAGGGGGATGTACTTTTTATGGAAAGTCATGTGTTACATTACTTTTGGATTACTTTTTTAAATCTGAGCTGGGCTTAAATCATATTCTGAGTTTGTGTTTCACTGTTTTTATTCATTATGAGGCGTATATTTAAAAAAGTAACTTGATATTTTCTTGTAAATTAGAAAGTAATGTGATACTTTACTAGTTACTTGCAAAAAGTAATCTGATTACATTACTCACACATTCAACTTGCTTTTTTTCTTTCTGTACAACCAACTAAAGCAAAGTCTTTATATTCTGACAGTATGATGTCTAGACCTTCAGCAGGAGAAACAATTATACCATAATCGTTGGTCAAAAGAAGTAGTTGAGGCTGACTGTAGACTTGGTCTGCAGATACTTCATTCAGAGCGCTGAGGTGAACAGAAGACAGGCTTCTTTTGGTGAACTTTAGCCTTTTGAACTTCTGAGTTCACTTTCTCTGTTAGTTTTATTGGGTCAGCGAGGAATAACGCTAATAGGCTTTCTTTACTGCTCCTGGGAAACCGAATTTGAGAGCGCCGAACTGTGGTGGGAAGATGTGACCCTTTAGAAGCAAAAAGATAATGGGGTTCTTTCAGACTGAGTAACCTCTGAGGTAAAACTCGGCTGAGGAAAAATGAAAAGAGATTCGGGCAGGATGAGGAGCTCATGAGTCTCTGCTAGATATGGTTGGACTTGAAGACGACATCTCATTATGATGTTTCATTAAGCCAATGTTCAAAGAAGTCAGAGATACTACTTTAGCCTGTATTCCTTCTCAATGAAAGTATAGTTTAAATTTTATTATTTTATTTTATTTTATTTGAAAATGTTAGTGAGACATGCCTGGCAAAACAATGATTTATATATTATTATATAATTTATATTATTATTAATTTAACTACTATTTTATTTTATTTCATTTTGTATTATTTTTAAATACAAAATGTTAGTGAGACATGCCTTGCAAAACAACAATTTGTATATTATTATATATTTATATTATTATTAATTTAATGACTATTTTATTTTATTTATTTATTTTGTTTTATTATTATTTTTAAATAGAAAATGTTAGTGAGACATGCCTGGCAAAACAATGATTTGTATATAATTATATATTTTATATTATTATTAATTTAACTACTATTTTATTTTATTTTAAATAGAAAATGTTAGTAAGACATGCCTGGCAAAACAATGATTTATATATTATTATATATTTAATATTATTATTAATTTAATGACTTTTTAATTTTATTTATTTATTTTTAAATATAAAATGTTAGTGAGGCATGCCTGGCAAAACAGTGATTTATATATTTTATATTATTATTAATGTAACTACTGTTTAATTTAATTTAATTTAATTTAATTTAATTTTTAAATGTCAGTGATATTTGCCTGGCAAAACAGCCACCATTTTTTTGGTGGTTGCTAGTGTGTTGTCTTTGGTGAAAATATTTTATTTGGAAAACTTAGTCCTGTGCGACTAACTGTTGCTCATTTTCAAGAGTTTTCTGTGACTTACACATAATCTGACGTCAACATTCATGTTTATCTATCTCTCTCTTCTCAGTGGAAGAAGATACAGAAGAGAGCTCACGCTCAGGCCGCGACTCCATTTCCACAGCCACAGATCTGACTCTCCCACCCTCCAACACAGACAAACAGCTGAATGGAGGACGCAGCAAAGAGGACAAGAAGAAGGAGCGAGGAGGGAAGGACAGGAAAGACAAGAGCAAAGCCAAGAAAGGCGTGCTGAAGGGCCTGGGCGACATGTTCAGGTAGGGTGAACTGCCTTTGGTACTCAAATCACTTTATTTGGCTAACGCTGACATAAAATGACGAGTGTTTGGGAGTTCCTGGTGCTGAAAGGAAGATCTTTATTTTATTTTTTATTTTGTTTTATTAAAATAATTATTTTATTTTATTTAGAAATATTAATGATACTTGCCTATTATTAGTATTATATTTAACCATATGCATTTAAATGATACTGTGGTTTGAGTTATTCTACTTCTATATTAATGACTAGAATTTGTTTAATTTAATACAATTTTTATTATTTTATTTGATAGAAATTATTATTATTGTTATTATTATTATTATTATTAACCACATGCTTTTCAATAATACTTTGGTTAAGCTACTGTTAAATAAATTACTATATTTATTTTAGTTTAGTTTAGTTTATAGAAAATATTGTGTGGAAAAACAACCTTAACAATCTTAATTTATTATTATTATTATTATTATTATTATTATATTTAACCACATGTTTTTCAATGATACTGTGATTTCAGTTAAACTACTGTTAAATAAATTATTTTATTTTATTTTATTTTATAAAAAAAATATTAATGATACTTGCCTGGAGAAACAACCACCTTAATTTATTATTATTATTATTATTATTATTAGTATTATATTAAACCATACTGCTATATAAATTGCTAGAATTTCTTTAATTTAATTGTATTTTTGTATTATTTTATTTGATATAAAATTATTATATTATTATTATTAACCATGTGTATTTAAATGATACTGTGGTTTCAGTTAAACTGTTAAATAAATCCATTTTTTTTTTTATTATTATGATTATTTAATTATTTATTTTTATTTTACCTTGACCCACACACTTGCTATAATTTATTGACGCCAGAGGCATTTTCGATGCAGGTTATTTTTAATAAGGGAATGTTTTATTCATCAATTCATAGGTTTTCTGCTCAAATTCATCATTGGTAATTGCTAGATTGCTAACTTTTCTGAAATAAACACATTAATGTGCACAGCAGCGCTAGCCACTAAACGTATAGGTTTTGTATTTGTGTAAACAGCTTTGTTGCCTTGTTAAATGTCACCCCAACTGTGACTGATTTGCAGAATTTCACTTCCAACTTCACCCTACAAAGTGAATGCGGAATCGGTTAATTTAGAAAATAAATCCATATGGAGGATTAACATTTACTCAGCTTCTCTCTCCTCGCAAAGCTCCTCCGGAGGGACGAGACAGGTACAGATAACACACTTTTGGGGGCTGCTATCATGAAAAGGTGCTTTCCTGGTCTCCCGCCCCTCTGGGCTCTTTGAAATAGCGGGTCGGGTGTATATTTGGTTGCGAACGCAGAAAGCGTTTCCCAATGCCAGGCTAATTAAGCCGGGGCCTCCATTAATTATTCTGATTTGGTGCTCATTTGAATCCCGCATAAATTATCCACACTCTTATCTGCACAATAAGTTGTTTTGAGGCGGATTAGCGTAATGGGATTAGTTAGCGTAGTACGTGGCATGCTGTTCCGTAATGAACAATAAAAACGACAAGTGTTTCCAGGTCATGTTTCAGGAGCACTAAAGGGTTGGTTTTAGTGCCCCTTGATTCATGTTTCAGCACTCCAACGCTCCTTTGTCCTGCAGAATGAAGGCGACAGACAATTACTAGGCTGTAATGATGTGTAAGGTTGTGGCCTGCGTTTTGAGCTGATTTGATTAATTAATTAGGAACTGGAGTGTAAGGAGTTCTGCATTCATTGTAATCAGTGTTTAAGGGTAGGGGTTTGACATGCTTTCTTAATATTTTCAGCATGTCAGAGTTGACATGAAACGGAAGTACTGATAAATCTTTTCTTTAGTATTGTGACGTATGTTTTGCATCAGATGACAGAAATATTGTGGGTTGGGGAACTGGTTCTATCCAATTGGATGGGTGTTTAACACATCTTGCGCTTGAACTTGAGCTTGCGGATAATTGTAGACAAGTCCGGCAGACAAGTCCAGACCATATACATGGATTCATCATTCATAATAAGCTGCAACATTTGGATAGGTGCATTACATTTCTACTTTATTTACTGAAAAATACAAATCCCATCTCCATTTTGGGGGAAAAAACATGCACATTTGTTTTATTTATTTATTTATTTATTTATTTTTTATTGAACGGGTTTTATTAAAAACTTGTTTGGCAAAACACTCACCATAATTTTACTATTAGTAGGTGTAGTAATATAAGTGGTAGTTTTAGTTTAGTTTAGTTTAGTTTCTCCAATCTCCCATCTCCATTTTGGGGTAAAACTGGACATGTGTTACTAATAGTGCTAATTTTATTTTATTTTTTTTATTTTATAGAAAATATTAATGATTATTGCCTATTATTATTTTTTATTATTATTATTATATAATCATATGTATTTCAGTGTATTTATTTATTTATTTATTTTACTATTATACTATTATTATTATTGTACTATTATTATAATATACTATTAGTAGGCATAATAATAGAAGTAGTACTATATTTTTAACCATACATTTCAGTGAAACAGTAGTATTTGTTTATTTTATTTTATTCAATTTTAATTTTATTTATTTATTTATTTTATTTATTTATTTATTTTATTTTATTTATTTTTTATTTTTTTTGAAAAAGTTTGGTAAAACTTGCATTCACAATAATTTTACTATTAGTAGGTATAGTAATGAATTAGTAATATATTTTTAACTATGCATTTCAGTGATACAGTGTTTTTATTATTATTATTAGTAGTAGTAGTAGTAGTATTTATTTATTTATTTATTTATTCATTCATTTATTTATTATGTTTTGTTTGTTTGTTTGTTTTTTTGCTAAAACTTGCCTGGCAAAACACCCAATGTAATTATAGTATTATTGGTAGTGGTAGTACTATATTATAAACAATACATTTCAGTGAAACTGTGGTTTCAGTTTTATGAATCACTAGAATTATTTTATTTTATTTTATTGTAAAACAAGTAACATGTTAAAGTTTAATATTGACCAATACATTAGAATTATTTAAATATTTTTTTCTTTTCTTTTCTTTTCTTTATTTTTCTATTTATTTATTTGTTTGTTTGAACAAGTACCATTTAGTTTAACATTGACCAATACATATTCCATCCCACATCCCCATTTTTAAGGTACAGTCACATCAACAGTGGCTCAGCGAAATTTTGTGGGCGAAATCCAGTTGAATACAAATACGAATTTGCATGTTTGGGGCGAAAAAGTTGCTCATGCAAATGTGCCATACTGACCAACAAAAAAGCTGCTTGGTTTTATAACTGACTAAACTGTGTGAGCTGTTTATGCATCTCAATGCATTAACAATGACAACTTTTTGCACATGAAATATTGCTAATGTGACCATACCTTTACAAGAGCTGTAGTATGTCTGAGCATGATCGGTATTGTAAGATTCAACCTCAGCTCCCCAGCCATGTCCACTCTCCATCACGTGTTGCTTTAGAGCTGAAGTACATGGCACACATGCTATAATATGAAGCTGAACATAGTTGGAGGTCACCCAAGGCTGTGGTGTGCTCATCACACTCGGGCTGTTCAAACTCGTGTCGCATTGAGACCTTGAGAACACCTGGTGTGTGTTTAGTCCATGCTGGCCACCCCAAAGGAGAGGAGCTGTTTTGGATTTACAGCTTCAGTGATGAGGCAGAATTAGCTTCAGGTGTTTGTCATCACACACTGCTGCCAGCTTTCACAACCCCTGCTCTTGGAACCCTACTGCTGGTATTCTTCTTCTTTTTCTCATTATTTTTCATCCTAAAACTGTCCAGAGTGTGTGTACCCTTTTTTGTGTTGTAAATTTATATTTTTCTTGACATCTCAGCAAGAAGTCTTTCCCGGCTGTTTATGTTGGCGTGTCATCTGGAGACAACCTTGACAAAAAGTTGTCAAAAGATTGATTTGTTGATTTGTTAAATCTCAGATTTAAGCCAATGCGTTTTTCAGGCGTTGCTCGGTATGAATAAATTGGATCGTATCCTGTAAACGCAACATCCAAAGTTCACAAAATTTGGTACACATGGATGTCAAGGCCATGTGAGGATACATGCTAAGTTTCATCAATTTCTGATTCTAGGGAAAGTCGTAAGTCAAAAAAGCCTGTAGCCTAATGGAGGAATCAAACATTTTGCATTGGAAACAGCTGTATTTACATCTACAGCTACATTCTTTGCAGAATCTGCAAAATGAGAATTATTTTACCAAAATAAGAGGGATCATACAAAATGCATGTTATATATATATATATATATATATATAATTTTTTTTTTTTTTTTTAGTACTGACCTGAATAAGATATTTCACATAAAAGATATAGTCCACAAGGGAAGATAATAGTTGACCCCACTTGATTCATGATACTGTGTTGTTACCTGAATGAAAAACACTCACTGATGCTCCAGAAGAAAACACAATGCATTGAGAGCTGGGGGGGGGGGGGTAAATTAAACTTATTTTGTCTTCTGGGAAAAATGTACGTATCTTCTGTAGCTTCTGAAGGGCAGTACAAATGCAAAAAAAAATACGATATTTAGGCAAATTGAGAAAAATGCATGCATCTTCATTCTGTTCAAAAGTTTTCTTAAAGCATCGTGTTTCCTTCTGAATCATCAGTGGGTGTTTGAACCTTCTGTAATAGTTGCATACGAGTCCCTCAGTTGTCCTCAGTGTGAAAAGATGGATCTCTAAATCATACAGTCATTGTTGGAAAGGGTTCAAATACACAAAAATGCTGAAAAACCAAAGAATCTGTGGGACCTGAAGGATTTTTCTGAAGAACAGCAGGCAGTTTAACTGTTCAGGACAAACAAGAGACTCATGAACAACTATCACTAAACAAAACAAAACAAAACAGCTGTGGATCATTCATTCAGACCAAGTTGCTATATCTTTTCTAACTGATCGGACTTACGATTTTCCTAAAAATAACACTTAAAACTGGGAAAAAATCCCATAGACTTACATTGACGGAATGTTCGAACGAGCCAAGACTATTCAAACTCCTACAATCCCTTGAGACGCAATCAAGCTTCCCTTCTATGCACTGTTTCTAATCCTTTCAAACTCATTCAAATTAACATGCTAATCATGCTAACAATGTGCTAGTAACTTGCTAACCATGCTAGAAACATGTTATTAACTTGCTAATTATGGTAACAACATGTTAGCAACTTATTAACCATACTAGAAACATGATAGCAACTTGCTAATCATGCTAGAAATATACTAGTAACATGCTAATCATGTTTGAATCATGCTAGCAATGTGTTAGCAACTTGTTAATCATGCTAGAACCATGCTAGTAACTTGCTAATCATGCTATAATCATGCTAGCAACTTGCTAATCATGTTAGTAACATGCTAATCATGTTATAATGCTATAAATGTTAGCAACTTGTTAATCATGTTAGAAACATCCTAGTAACTTGTTAAACATGCTAGCAACATGCTGGTGTCATGCTAATCATGCTAGAAACATGATATCAACTTGTTAATCATGCTAATAACATGAAAATCCTGTTAAAATCAAGCTAGCTACTTGCCAATAATGCTAGAAACATGCTAGCAACTTGTTAATCATGTTAGTAACATGGTAATCATGCTAGAAACATGCTAGCAGTTTGGTAGTAACTTGTTAATCATGCTAGCAACTGGCTAGTAACTTATTAATCATGTTAGCAACATGTTAGTAACTTGCTATTCATGCTAGCAACATGCTAGTGTCATGCTAAAAAACTTGTTAGTAACTTGCTAATCGTGCTTGAAACATGCTAATAACATGCTAATCATGTTAATCATGCTAGTAACTTGATAAGCATGCTATAAACATACTAGAAACTCGGTAATCATGCTAACAACATGCTAATAACATGCTAATCATGCTAATCATGTTAATCATGTTAGTAAAATACTAATCATGCTAGAAACATGCTAGCAACTTGTTAGTAACTTGTTAATCATGCTAGCAACATGGTAGTAACTTGCTAATCATGCTAGCAACATGCTAGTCATGCTAATCATATTAGAAACATGCTATTGTCATGATAATCATGCTAGAAACATGCTAGCGAATTGTTAATCATGCTAGCAACATGCTAGTGTCATGGTAGAAAACTTGCTAGTAACTTGCTAATGCTTGAAACATGCTAACAACATGTTAATCATGTTAGTAACATGCTAATTATGCTAGAAACATGCTAACAACATGTTAATCATGTTAGTAACATGCTAATTATGCTAGAAACATGCTAGCAACTTGCTAACTTGTTAATCATGCTAGCAACATGCTAATCTAGCTATCTATCTGTAATCTGACTAGGTATCTATTTATCTGACTGTATTGTCTTCAAAACATTCATGCTTTAAGCTAAACAACTTTAAACTATTTATTTTAAAACTTTTACAACTTTTCAAACTTTCTGGTCAGGCTTTCTCAAGCCAGCTTAAAGTTAACTTTTTTTTATGTAGTTAACCTTTGTCTTTTGTTTTGTTTTGTTTTGTTTTGTTTTTGTTTTTCTAACCCAGGTCATAATCAATCATGAATCGGATTGCTTATAATGCAGTTTTCCCTAACAAGCTGACGAATGACATGTCGAAGTGTAATGCATAAGAGTATGGTTATGTTCAAAGCCATAACCCTAATAGGAGCAACAGTAATATATTGTGTACTTAGCAAACACACCAACAATTATAGATGGAAGGAGGTCAAATTAACTTGATAACAGAGCAGTCAGAGGTGGAAATGTATATGTGTTTAGTGAGGGAGTGGGAAGGCTTGTGAATGTTCATTAAGAACTGAAATGCAGGTCTAGACCCCAGCAGAGACGCTCACGCAGCACACAATCGTCCTTCCCTCACTCTCATTACATCTAGCCCTCCTCTGAGAGCCATCAGAAACTCACATCACTGTGTGAGATCACACACACACACACACACACACACACACACACACATAAACACACCTTGCCAGGAAAGTATGGATTACTGACATTCAACTCCTCTCTCATTGTGTTTTTGTTCTGATTCACTTCTGCAGTGTTACACACTCATCTGCAGTCTCTCAAGGCCCATTTAACTGTAGCCCTTCACTTTTTCATCTCTTCTTTCTCTGTATGAAGCACACACACACACACACACACACACACACACACACACACAAGGAGGTCTCTGAGGCATTTGCAATACACTGCACTTGGAGCTCATCTGCATGCGTGAGTAAACGTGCGCTGATGAGCTCTGCGCTTAATGGACACACTGATTGGAAGAGCATTAAAATCAGAGCTGAAAGACAGAGGGAGGAAGAGAGAGATGAGGTGATCAAAGAAAGAGCGAGAAAGAAATCACAAATGGGGGAAATACTAAACAGCCGAATGGATGATCAGGCAAGTGGAGGCAGCAAAATTGAACAAAATGGTTCTAAAATTCACTTGTGAAAAAAAAGTGTCCAAAAATGTATTTATCAAATAAAGATTGTAGAATTCATTTGATATATATATATATATATATATATATATATATATTAGGGCTGTCAAACGATTAATCGCGATTAATCGCATCCAAAATAAAAGTTTATTTTTACATGCTATATGTCTGTGTACTGTGTATATTTAATATGTATATACACATACATATATATATATTAAGGAAAAATATTTTAGATTTATATCTAAAATATTTATATTTATTTATAATCTAAATTGTATACAGGTATAAATATATATACATATAAATATTTTGTTTTAATATATACATGTATGTGTGTGTATTTATATGTACATAATAAATATACAAAGTAAACACACATATAGTATATAAACATAAACTTTTATTTTGGATGCGATTAATCGTGATTAATCGTTTGACAGCCCTAATATATATATATATATATATATATATAGTAGAATTTATGCGCCGAAAATGATATTAGAACTCACTCTCAATAAAGGTGCTACATTTCATTTCATTAAAAAGTTCTAAAATTGACTTCATTCATGTTTATTTATTTATTTATGACAAGAATTATTCTAGTTTTAGTTTTATAATTTACTTCATTCACCATATCATTGCGGAGTTTATTTGTTTATTTGTTTATTTAAGTTCTTGACAAAAAGTATTCTGGAATTTACTATTAATAAAGGTTCAAAATTAATTTAATGAAATAGTTTTAGAATTTACTTCACTATATCATTGCTGATTTATTTATTTATTTATTTGTTTGTTTTCTTGCCAAAAAGTATATAATATATATATATATATATGTCAAAAAGTATTCTAGAATTTACTATTAATAAAGGAAAAAACCTGATAAAAGTTTTAGAATTTACTTATCATTGCTGATTTATTTATTTATTATATAAAAAATGTAAATAAAATAAATAATAATACAAAAATAAAAAAATAAATAAAAAATTTCTGACAATATAGTTTTAGAATTTACTTTATTCACCATATCATTACGGATTTTATGTATTTGTTTGTTTGTTTGTTTGTATGTTTATGTTCTTGCCAAAACGTATTCTAGAATTTACTCTTAATAAAGGTTTTTACTTGATAAAAGTGTTAAAATTTACTTTCACCATATCATTGCTGATTTATTTATTTATTTATTTATTTATTTTCTTTAACAAAAAATAATTATATAATTTAATATTAATAAAGGTTACAAAAAAGAACTTAAAAAAAGTTTTAGAATTTCCTTCACCATATCATTGCAGATTTTTTTTCTATTTATTTATCTATTTATTTTCTTGACAAAAAGTATTCTAGAATTTACTATTAATAAAGGTAAAAAAAATAACCTGATAAAGTTTTAGAATTTACTTAATTCAGCATATTATTGCAGATTTTATTTTATTTGTTTGTTTGTTTATTTATTTATTTTCTTGACAAAGATATTCTAGAATTTACTATTAATAAAGGTTCGAAAGATAACTTGATAAAAAGTTTTAGAATTTACTTCACCATATCATTGCTGATTTTTTTCTACTTATTTACTTATGTATGGTTTTATTTATTTATTTATTTTCTTGACAAAAAAGTATTCTAGAATTTACAATTAATTAAGGTTCAAAAGATAACTTGATAAAAAAATATATATAATTTACTTCATTGTATGTATTTATCATATCAAAAAGTATTTTACAATTCTCTCTCAATGAAGTTTAAAAAATATCTAGTTTCTATATATTCTAAAAGTTATTTCATTTTTAAAAGTATATCTATATTTAAATTAATCTCATTTAAACAAAAGTTCTAGGTTTTACTTTGTTTGCTATCATTATTTATTTATTGATTGATTGATTTTGTTTGACAAATAGTGTTCTAGAATTCACTCAATGGTTTGAGAATTTAGTTAAACAAGTACTACATTTAATGCTATTTTTATTTTTATTTATTTTAATTTTTTAAAGATGTTTTACAATTTAAAAAGTTGTAGATGTCAATAGCTACATAAAACGTTCTTGAGATCATTTGATTAAAAAACGTACTTCATTTCCCGTAACATTTATGTGTTTGCTTATTATTATTACTACGGGTTAGAGTTTTTGCAAAGGGTTTTTCTGTATCTAGAGACCAGAATCATAATCTCATAGACATTTGAAGGTGTACTCTTTTGATTTGGGTTTACCAATTCCTTAGCAAGCACCAGAACAGCTGAGCAATCTGACAGCAACATGCTTGATGTTATTATCTTAATGGCAGCTCTTGATGTAAGCTTTACTTCAGACCACATGGTGCATGAGGCAGCTGTATATCTGTGAGTGTTAGATGTCATGCCGACTGCACATGGATCGAATGAATAGGTCATCAGCTATGAACTGTGACATGCATGCAAGCATTCAACAAATGACCTGAAAGGGGTTAGATGCACTCGTCTCCGCCTGTCCCACAGGCTTTATCATACATGCACCATAAATGTGTCTGGCATTCTCTTGACATGGCCTTTAGCATCAGCACCTAACCGTATAAGATCTGTTGATGTGTCCACATCTCACCCTGACCCTGTTAGCATGTCAGGCGGCTCACTGCACATGATCTGTGTGTGACATTGAAAGGACAGTTCAACCACTTCATTCATTCACCCTCATATTATTCTAAACCCAAATCAAAAAAAAAAAAAAAACATATATATATATATATATATATATATATTGCATTATTAAAATTAGGGCTATCAAGCAATTCATTACATGATGTGCCAATGAATTAATCACAAATTAATTGCACATCAATTTGTGCTGAGAAATTACCCCTCGAAAGATAACGTAAAGTTATTATAATGTTAAATGAAAGAGCATTGTATAGACATTATGAAGAAGTAGCTTTAGAAATAAAAATTTGAATCAACATTGTTTAAAAATCAAACTTTTAAGGCTACAAGTGAAGTTGCATTTAATTATAATTACACAGACTGTGGCATGAATGCATTTACACTGCATTTAGAATGATTGAACAATAATGTTTTTTTTTTTGTTTGTTTTTTTTTTAATGAATATCAAAATATTACTTGTGCATTTTTTTTTTAAATCAAAATCTAAATCATAATCTTTTAACGAGTGAGTTATTTAGTCATTCATTCAATAGATTCATTCAAACAGCTGATTCTTTTAGAAATTAAGTGAGTCTTTATGAGTTCATTGAATCATTGACTCACCCGATTCATTCAAAAATGTGTTTGAACGAATAAAAAATAAAAAATAAATAAAAAGAGTAATTGACACTTTTTATCTCCCAATTCTGTTTTTCCTTGCAATTGCGAGTTTCCATCTCACAATGCGGGCAATTGTTTCTTTGAAATGCGTGATACAAACTCACAGTTCTGACTCTTTTCTCAGAATTGTGACATATAAATTTGCAATTGAGATAAAAAGTCAGAATTGTGAGGTATAAAATTGAAATTCTAACTTTTTCTCAAAATTGTGAGATATAATCTTGGAATTGTGAGTAAAAAAGTCAGAATTGTGAGATATAAAATTGCAGTTCTGACTTTTTCTTAAAATTGTGAGATATAATCTTGGAATTGTGAGTTAAAAAGTCAGAATTGTGAGATATAAAATTGAAATTCTGACTTTTTCTTAAAATTGTGAGACATAAACTCAGAATTTTTAGGTCAAAAGTCAGAATTGTATGATATGAAATTAAGTCAGAATTGAGAGATATAAAATCTAAATTCTGACTTTTTCTTAAAATTGTGAGATATAATTTTGGAACTGTGAGTTAAAAAGTCAGAATTGTGAGATATAAACTCGCAATTCTAACTTTTCCTTAAAATTGTGAGATATAAACTCAGAATTGTGAGTTAAAACGTCAGAATTGTAAGATATAAACTCGCAATTCTGAGAAATTAAGTCAGAATTGAGAGATAGAAAATCTAAATTCTGACTTTTTCTTAAAATTGTAAGATATAATCTTGGAATTGTGAGATAAAAAGTCGGAATTGTGAGATATAAATTCCCAATTCTAACTTTTTCCTAAAATTATGAGATATAACTCAAAATTGTGAGTTAAAAAGTCAGAATTGTGAGATATAAACTCAGAATTTTGAGTTAAAGTCAGAATTATAAGATATAAACTTAATTATAATTATAATGGACCACAAAACCAGTAATGTCAAAATTACAGGTTTTTCTTTTATACCATCAATCATTAGGATATTAAGATCATGTTCCATGAAGATATTTAGTAAATTTCCTACCGTAAATATATCAAAACATAATTTCTGATTCTGGTAATATGCATTTCTAAGAACTTCATTTGGACTTTTTTTTTTCATTTGTTTGCACCCTCAGATTCCAGACTTCCAAATAGTTGTATCTCGATCAAATATTGTCCAATCCTAATAAACCATACATCAATGGAAAGCTTATTTATTCAGTATTTTCAAATTGACCCTTATGACTGGTTTTGTGGTCCAGGGTCACACATGTCACATCTCTGAGAAAGAAAGTCAGAATTGTGAGATAAACCTTTTTTTTTTTTTATAACAAATATAACAAAAACCTTTACATGTCCTCATGTCTTGAATTTTTGAGGCATATAACTGCATTCTAATGGGTTACATTTTTGTCCCTGCATCATGTTTGTACACTGCATGAAATGGACGATTACATACGGGTCTGATGTGAGTTAAATGCATTTACAACTTTAATATTATAGAACTTTCTTCTATTATTAATCACACCAAATGAACATGTTAAATTGACAGGCTTAATTAAAATATAAAAAAATAATGAGAGAAAGTTCATTTTAGTCTGAACTATACCTTTACTGGTCAGAGGGGGCAGATGAGTGGAGAGATAAGGGATGGAAGCAGAAGTAAAAGACATAAACGAGTGCATCAGAGTGAACTGGGGCACAGAAAGGAGGAGCGTTAGAGATCAAGAAAACCACTCCTGTTTTCACGCGACCGGTCACGGCAACTTTGGCTCAGGGGCAGACATGCCTCTACGGCGTGCATTAGTGGACACTATTAATAGGATGTAATTGCTAATCTTGATGCCCTTTCACATTGAATTACCTCATCCACACCCCACAAACCCTGTTCCCCTTCACTGACCTTTAAACCTCCATGTAGCACCATCCTGAACTCCCATCATAACCTTCAGCCTGGAGCGACAGCAGGGCCTCAGGGGGTCTGAAGGGGGAAGAGCACAGATGCCTCCCCCCAACCATCTTTGTTATTTTTCCTTGTTGCTGGGGAGGATTGTGGGTAATGGTACCTTTCATATGTAGGGCTTAGATGCATGATGTAGGCGTTATACGCTTTCCGTTTGCACAGCCAGATCCCGCAAATTTGTTTCAAAGTAGTACGTTCTCACTCATTAGTTTAACATAAACACAGAACGCTTTACCAGGAAGAGGTAATTACGGAAACAGTGGAGAACTGCACACCAGTTACATTCACTATAATCAACCTTAGTCACAGATAAATGAAGCTGCCATATGTAATGACCGACACTTTGATAGATGTGAGCTGCGGAAAGTCGAATATCTACAGTTGTTTAAATTTTTTTTTCTTTAATGAAATTAATATACTATACTTTAGTTTTATAATGTTTCTTATTTACTATTTTGTATTTTATGGTGTTAATAGGTATGCAGTAGTTATAATCCGTAAATATTTAATGCTTTTGAAGCACAAACCAGAGTTTGGTGTCTTTTTTAAAAAAAATTCTTGGAAGAATTGTGGTTGAAGTAAAAAAAAAAAAAAAAAAAAAGTAAAAAGATTACATTGTTTTAAAAAAGAAGATTAACATCTATTATAATACAATATTGTCTACAGTCATTAGATTATTCTTGATTTAGACGTTATAATGTGTTGCTATGTATGCATTATGAGTAGCATCTAAATCAGGGTTGCCAGGTTTTCACCATGAAGCATAATTGCGTTTCGGTTAGAGGTCCCCTGGTAAAATTCACATTCCAGGAGCTAAATAGCATGTTATTTGTGTCACTTCAACCCACAGACATGAAAAAAACCCTGCAACACTGTTAAAGTAGCCTGATTCTGCTGGAAATCCATGGACTTGGCAACACTGATCTAAACACACTTGTGTATTTGCATCATTTGCGAGTCAATCTAGACTTATAAGCATGCAGACTTTGGAAAAGGAATATTTATGGCACTCCATGCATGTGCAATGCAGTTGTTTTGACAGAAGGAAACAAGATACATCTCTAGTCTCAACATTATTTGTTCTTCAGACTTTAAAAGAAAAAAAGCATCATAGTTTTGCAAAGTGACCCACATTTGGTTTTTGACCACTGAAAATATGTATGTGTATTTAACGGTGTAATCCTGGAGTCATGTTGAAATTCCAATATCTCTGGAATGAAACCATACAGGGCTTTAAAAATTAAGATGCCGAAAGGAAAATTTGTTGAGACCCAATGTCTAAAAGGGCATTAAGATGTCTTTAATATTTCTTCGGTTACAGGCAGGCAAAATCTCTAGATTTTATTTTCTTTTTTTATATATATGCTGCAGGGTTATTCTATGTTAACTCAACCAGAGCTCCCCGCTCAAATTTTTGATTTCACTAATATTTGCCAATTAGTTAATTAAGAGAACTAGAGCTAGAATCTGAAATCATATTGCGATATCTTTAATACTTCTTGACTTATAGGCATGCAAACTTTGGAAAAAGAATATTTATGGCACTCAGACATGTATGTTCAATGCAGTTGTTTTGACAGAATGAAACAAGGTACATCTCTAGTTTCAATGTTATTTGTTCTTCAGACATTCCTCTTTAAACGAAAAAAGCATCATATTTTTGCAAAGTGACCCACATTTGGTTTTTGACCACTGAAAATGTGTGTATTTAACAATGCATTCCTTGAGCCATATTGAAATTCCAATATCTCTAGAACTGAACCATACAGAGCTTTAAAAATTAAGATGCCAAAAGGAAAGTTTGTTGAGACCCAATGTCTAAAAGCACATTAAGATATCTTTAATACTTATTCAGTTACAGGCATGCAAACTTTGAAAAAAATGAATATTTATGGCATTCAGATGTATGTTCAGTGCAGTTGTTTTGACAGAAGGAAACAAGATACATCTCTAGTCTCAACATTATTTGTTCTTCAGACATTCTTCTTTAAAAGAAAAGAAAAAAGCATCATATTTTTGCAAAGTGACCCACATTTGGTTTTTGACCACTGAAAATGTGTATTTAACAATGCATTCCTGGAGCCATATTGAAATTCCAATATCTCTGGAACTGAACCATACAGAGCTTTAAAAATTAAGATGCCAAAAGGAAAGTTTGTTGAGACCCAATGTCTAAAAGGACATTAAGATATCTTTAACACTTCTTGAGTTACTGGCATGCAAACTTTGGAGAATAAAACTTGAAAAGTGCTCTTTCCCCATTTTTGAATGGTCACCAGTGTCACATGATGCAACAAAGATTACTAACGCCAACACATTTTACTGATAGACCTACAGATCTCTGTGTAGAAATAGCATTGTGATGCTGCCATCTGTTTAAATTCACTTTTAATCCCCAGGAATCTGGCTCTGAATCTCAAGTAAAAATTGCCGTTTCGACCCCCCTTTACAAAATATTGGATTACTCAGTAAATATTCATCCATGATGTTTAATATTTTGGCTTTCACCATTATACATGTGTATCATTCTTCAGGAAAAAAAAAAAAAAAAAAAAATATTAGCAAAATCAAAAAACTGAGCCGGGGATCACCAGTTGAGTTGACATGGAATGACCCTGCAGTGTTTCTTTTTTTATTTCCCCATTTTCACCAACACTGTATTTTAATTAAAATCCAAGGTAAATGCAAACATGCAAAAGCACTCAGCATTTGTGTATTTTTAGTATTGTCATTTCTGCATAGTTGCCCGCTAATAGTTCCCTGCAACAAAGTCAAAGAACTGACCACTTCACCTTTAAGGAGTGTGACGGTGAACAGGAAGCGAGACACGGAGAACTTGAGATATTGCAAAGTGATCACTTGTCAAAATGCCAGCACCTCGGGTGGTGTCTCCCATCTGTCTCCTCGATATGACAGAGGTGTTGTTTGTGTCATGACCCCCTGAAATGAAAAGAAATTAAAACAAAAGAAGTGAGATTGTCCCTCAGTAGGCTTAACACGGGGCTGTGTAAATATCATATCTCTCTTAAAATAGTGCTCGCCATGGTGGTCTGAACTGATTCATCGACAGGCTTCCTTCAGGGGTCACGGAGGGAGATATTCTCACCTCGATCCCACCATTCCATTATCCACCTGCCAATCAAACAGCCTCCGCTCGCAGCAGGGTGCACAGGGGTATAACCAGAGAAGATGAGCTCTCCGAGACCCAATAAAATAAATAAAGTAATTGATATAACAGAGATTGCCATTAAATATGAATGGAATTTAATTTAAAAGCTTTTATTAAGCATGAATTATACCACGCATGGGGTGATAGGGCGCCATTGTGCTTTGCGAAATGAAAGATTTAGCCAAGTGAACCAAGTTGGGAAGGAGTTATGCGTCCTGCTCCGGGTGCAACGAGAGGCCCACTTTGTTCAAACCTCATGCAATCGATCAGTCACCACCGGCTGCCCATCACAGACCCACCAGGTGCAATTGCATTTGGAGCTATCATGTCATTGCATCCGGTTTCCAGACCCTTTAGGACCCTTTTAGGAGTATCTGTACTTATTTCAGCCTGCTTTTACTTTTACTCCACTACATTTCCTAATTAAAAGGTATACTTTTACTCTGATACATTTCCCCGAAGCATATGCATTACTACAAAATAGTTAGAAGTCAGAAAAACACTGACTGCAGGCAAAGCAGGTTTGATGAATCGGTGGTCTGCCGCTTGCAAGTTAGACTCCTAAAAACACCTTTGCTCATGTGCAAACAAGTGTGCGCACAACCGCGGATGATTCATTTACACTCAAGTGGAGTCTGGGGTGCGATCTACAGTATATTTTCTCCCATTATATGGAAAGTGTTGTTGTAATGATGTGCGATCTGACATTATCAAGTAGGCTATATCACCAAGTCTCACACAGAGAGCACACACGTTGCTTTATTAGTCTTTGAAAACTCAAAATTCCTGACAATATAAATTGTAGACGGCAAAAATGTTGTACACTGGAAAAAAAAAAACAATAAGTAAATGTACTTATTTTTTATTTGGCAAGTTTTTGCATGTACATTTTTTAAGTAAAATTTAAGTATGGAATTAAGTAAAATTTGCTTAACTTAGCTTAAGTTAAGAAAATTAGCAAAAGAAATAAGTACATTTTATAGTTAGAGTTTGATGAGTAATTTTGACCCTGTGTTCCTCAAGTACAATTCACTCAGCACTAAAATAAAAAAAAAGAATGTGGTTCACTTACAAAAATGTACGTAAGGAAGTAGGCCGCTCTATATTGCTTTTAAGGTTATAGGTTGACTAAATGTAGTTATGAACCAAATGAACACAGAGACCTCAATACTTGGCACATTATACACAATGATGGTAACAATCAGTGAATAGTTTTTGAGTATGCTGGGTCATTTTGAGTAGTAAATGAACTGCAAGTTACAAAAACAGCAAGTTACTTAACCTAACAACAAAAGCAACCATAAAACAGTGTAAATACATCTCGAAAACAGCAAGAAATGTAGCCTTATTAATTATTCATGCTCAAGTGCGTGATGGGAACAACAGGATCATGACTTTGATATTTGCTTAATCAAACTCCAAATTCCAAGTAAAATATACTTAAAAAATCAACTTTTAAATTCGACATGCTTAAATTAAGTACTATTATTATTATTATTTTTTTTTTTATTTATTTATTTATTTATTTTTTGTTAATTATTTAATTTAATGTAAATTATTTAATGTAAAAATTACATGGATTTTTCTGTATTATTTACTTAATCACAAAATCATTTTTATAAGTATATGCTTTTTTATATTTATATAATTTAATATAGTTAACTTAATCTATATCAGACAAAATGCACAATTTTTCTGCAAAAAAAAACAAAACAAACAAACATTATAACACATTTAATAATCATTTATCATCAAGTTCAGTAAAGCATTAAGTGACTTACATTTTAGACATTTGTTTTTGCTCAATTTTGCCTATGGAAATACTTCCAAACAAGGATCACAGCACTGTTTTGCGTCTCTGAGCAATGGACGGTGTTTACTTATTCAATAAATTAGCTTTTTTAGCGATTCGTTTGATAAAAATGATTCAGTGATTCACTCATTAACATTCTAATGCTTTGTTCCTGAATGGCTCCGTTTGAATTAATCGTTTGAATCTCAATGACTCGCTCATTAACAGTCACTCGCTGCCACCTACTGGTGGTTTTAATTTCACATTTTAACTATTTTTTCATGTCATAAATTATTTCAAATATCAGTGTTCAACGTTTTATGTTAAAAACAAAATATTAGGCCTATTTATTGGATATTTTAGATGCAGATTCCAGAAATGTTTTCTTACGCTGGAATGAAAGACACCAAGGACCGGATTAAGTGCTTCTTATTCATACCCAAAAATACAAAATGAAAAAAACTGAACACAATCTTGCTACTCCAGCTGTTTTTTCATTTGCTTCTTTTCCATTTTGCATTTACTTGCACTTTTACTTTCAATACTTAATGTTTAAGATTTAAAAACTGCTTTTTGTACTTAAGTACAATGAACATGACATCCTTTAAGACTTTTACTCAAGTAATATTTTAAACGGCGCCTTCAACTTCTACCAAAGTCATTTTCTGGTAAGATATCTGTACTTTTACTTAAATATGGCTTTCGGGTACTTTATACACCACTGGTATGAAGTAGTTAATTGAATTTGAATATCTAGCCAAAGTTAAAACCAAACACCGGTGTTTCTATTAAATCTGTAAGAGAGGCAGGACTTGTTTGTTCACATGTATTTGCTCTCAGGTCTGAATAAGAACCTAAAACACAATGATTCCAGTGATCGACAGACTAAGAGCTCTGATCTGCTTTGCAGCGAGAATCACTTTGTTTTGATCAACATAAAAGCACGGCACTTTTCGCTTGTGAATTGCGTCCCTCAGGACCATGATAATCTTAACAAGACAACAAAAACAGCTTGTGAAGAGCATTGTGAGCACTTTTATCAGACAAATGGAGGCTGAGATCCGGAGACGGCGTAAGGCGAAGCCAGAAAGAACAAATTATTAGAGTTTCTGATAACAAGTCTGATAAAACTACCCATTTAACAATTTAGGGAGATGAGCAAGTGACCACCGAGTAGGAGAGACGTTCACGGGCAGCAAATGAGGGAGAATGTTTATCTTGAGTTACTGCGCTGAAGTGCCAATAAGACGTCTTTGTACTCTCAACTTGTGATGGATAGCATAACATTTCACGAGAGATTGCAAGCACTGTCAAAAACACTCCATTAGCGAGATGCAAAAGTGCCGCACTTGAACATGTCCTTTCATTCGCGAGACAAGTATGTGTGTTTCTGAGCGAGTCTAATGAAACCTTAGTGGTGTCTTTCCATGTTAATTACCAGGAGAGTTCTGAGAAGCGAGAGCTTTTAGTGTTTCCGATGTTGCGACTTGCGTCATAAACAGATATCTTGTCAACTTGAGTAGGAAAATGCCAGTCGGCAACATTGTTTTTTCGACCGCATGGTAATTGCACAAACTCGGACACTGAGCCAAACTAAGGAAGTTGAAATGAATATGAATACGAGTTAAACAGGTACGATAAGGTGAGTGAAAATAATTATGAAGGTAATGTAAATTAAGTGGCTAGAAAACAGCACAGCTATAGTGATATAGTCAGTAGTGGAAATGAGACATTGAGAGTGAGTCATAGAATTGCAAAGCAGTACAGCGAATATTGTTAGGATGATGAGGCAGATGCAGTGTTAGAGGAATGATACAGCAGATAATAAACAGTAGTTTAATGTGCTAGGCTTATCTAAAACATTCAAAATTTGTACAAAGTAGAGTAATGAAATTCATTCTACAGTTAATCAAAGTGAAAGACTCTAGACTATAGACCAATTTGGAGTAGACATCACAGTTACGTCATTTGCAGCTGTGGGCACATAGTAGTTGCAGAGAAACACTGGTAAAATCCATGGAATAAGAGAAGTGTGTCTTTTGATGTCAAAATCGGAATGCAAATGATTTTTATAGAATACTGTCGTCAAAAATTCCATTTGAAGCTAAACACAGACGTTTAAATGGACATACTATAGATGAAAACTGCTATGAACGGCTATGCTACTCTACTTTTAAGCATACATTTGATTTAAACAATAAGCCTACATAATATTGTATTAGCCCTACAGTTACAGCATGAAATATGTGACCCTGGACCACAAAACCAGTCTTAAGTAGCATAGGTTTATTTGTAGTAATAGCCAAAAATACATTGTATGGGTCAAAATTATTGATTTTATTTTATGCAAAAAATAGCTAGGATATTAAGTAAAGATCATGTTCCACACTGTAAAAAAAACTATTTGTTGAGTCAACTTAAAATAAGCCCTAACTCGAAAAAAAAGTTTAGTCGACTTAAAATGTTACGTTTTACTAAGTGACAACTTAGATATTTGAGCTGATTCAACTTAAATTTTAAGGCAGCCGAGTAACAAGCTTAACAGCTGTTAAGTTTAACAAACAATATTTTAGTTTAGTCACCTCGAATATCTAAGTTGTCACTTAGTACAACTAAACATTTCAACTTTAGTAAACTTATTTGAGTTGACTGAACTTCAAATTTTAAGGCAGCAGGGTAACAAATTTTATTAAATTGACCCAACAAATTGAGTTTTTTACAGTGCATGAGGATACTTTGTAAATTTCCTACCATAAATATATCAAAACTTATTTTTTTATTTGTAATATGCATTGCTAAGAGCTTAATTTGGACAACTTTAAAGTTGATTTCCTCAAGATTTAGATTTTTTGCACCCTCAGATTCCAGGTCTCGGACAAATATTGTCATATCCTAACAAATCATACATCAGTGGAAAGCTTATTTATTCATTATTTATAATGTATAAACCTCAATTAAAAAAATAAAAAATAAAAAAAATACCTTTATGACTGGTTTTGTGGTCCAGTGTCACATATTATTTAAACCTATTACTATTTACATTTTTACATAATATTTATTTTATCTCACAATTCTGACATATTTTTTTCTCGCAAATTTAGGTTTTATCTCCTAATTCAGACTTTATAACTCGATTTAACTCAAAAATAGTGAGTTTATCAATTCTGAGGAAAAAAAGCCAGAAGTGTGGGATATAAACTCTTTTTTTTATTCTTTCATTCCATTTAGTTTTTACACCACATTTGCCATGTCCCTCTTTATTACAACCTCTTATACTGCAAAAAAATATTTTCTTACTAAAAATTCTTAAATCAAGCAGGGTTTCTAGACAAGTCAAAATTATTGTCTTGTTTTCAGAAAAAAGAAGTCAAAATTAAGTGAGTTTTTGCGTAAAGAAATGGGGTAAGCAAAATACTCTTATTTCAAGCAGAAAGCTAGATTATTTTGCTTACACCATTGGCAGATAATTGTACTTGTTTCAAGCAAAAACTCACTTGATTTTAACATATTTTGTCTGAAAAGAAGACAATTTTTACTTGTCTAGAAAATCCTTCTTGATTTAAGAATTTTTAGATATTTTGGCTGGAAATAAGACAAAAAATAAAAGTAAGAAAAGCATTTTTTTGCAGTGTTCTTTTTGGCATCTTGCTATGAGTTTTTACCTTCATTTTGTGTGAATTTGTAGTATTTTTTGAGTCTTGGATTGGTTTATTCAGCGTCAAGTTGGTATTGCTTCGCTTACAATAAACAACTTGCAAGACGTAGAGGCTGAACACATCCACATAGCTCCATTGGAGAAGACATGGCAGATAGAGTTCTTGTGAAGAGCTCAGGAGAAATAGATGGTGTCTTATTGTTCAATTTAGGGCATAAAGCTTGGCTACTGGACATTAATATAATGTCCAGCGTCAAGTTTCTAGTATTCCTGATATGTCCTGTCCAGGTATGTTCAGTTACGATTGGAGATAAACTCTGCAAGAAGTGACAGACAAGGTGCCAACCAGTGCTGGTTTGGTTTTTCAGGGTTTAAAGGAATGGTTCACAGAAAGTCAGCCTGTGTCCAAGATGTCCAAGATGTAGATGAGTTTGTTTCTTCATCAGATTTGGAGAAATGAAGCATTCCATCACTTGCTCACCAATGGATCCTCTGTGGTGAATGGGTGCCGTCAGAATGAGAGTCCAAACAGCTGATAAAAACATCACAAATAATCCACACCACTCCAGTCCATCGATTAAAGTCTTGTGAAGCCAAAAGACGTGTGTTTGGACATGACGTCGGACAGACGTTGCATTTTGGTTGAGAATGAAAATTGGGTTGATGTCAGTATTTGATGTCAATTTGGTGTTGACTTTACGACAAAATATCAATGTCAGATGACATCGGTATTGGACATGGCTGACGTTATACATTGAACTGACATTGAATTTTGGTCACCCAACGTCGCAACCGAAACCTGCTGGGATGTCGTAAGAATAATAGCCTTGAGACAACTAATTAGAGTTGGGGTACTCGGACTTGTACTCGGACTCGAGTCCGGTCTCGAGTACAATTTTTGGTGGACTCGGACTTGTCACGGACTCGGATGCATTTTTACTCGGACTTGACTCGGACTCGAGCCGTTCGGACTCGGAAAATATTGCCGAGTCCAACCGAGTCCAGGGACAGTATACGGAAATGTAATTGACTCATGCATTATTACAAATGTGACATTCAGTATTCTTTATTGTTTTTAAGTCATGCCAGTACGTAAAAGCCGGCCAGAATCGGAACGCAAAAAAATGTTATAGAATACTGTCATCAAAGACGCCGTTTGAAGCTGCACGCAGACGCTTAAACGGACAGATTAATGGATGAACTTGCTGATTGCTTTTAAAACATAAATCTGATTTAAACAATAGGTCTACATAATTTCCACATATGCAGTTCATAGGGAACGTATTTTATTAGCCCTGCAGCATGAAATATTATATCCTATAACATTTTACATTTAGGCCTACCTTTATCTCACAATTACGATTTTTTTTCCCCCTGGCAAATGCAAGTTTTCGTCGTATTTCGGACTTTGTATCTCAATTTAACTTAACTGAACAATATAAAGTTTGTCATTTCTGAGTGGAAAAAAGACAGAATTGTGGGATATAAACTCGATTTTTTTAATGATTTAAGCCGAGGAGAAAAAAAGAAAATTGCACGTTGATTTTTCTTATCAAAATTGTGAGATATAATAGAACTGCGAAAATGTCGGCGCCGATAGCCTTGTCGGCAGTGCGCCGACATACAGCGCCGTTGCGCAACGGGCGTCCCGAGTTCGATTCCCGGCTCGAGGACCTTTCCCGACCCTACACCCTTCTCTCTCTCCACTTCGCTTCCTGTCCTTCCTGATCTGTCCTATAATAATAAAAAAGCCAAAAATAAATCTTTAAAAAAAAAAAAAAAAAAAAAAGAACTGCGAAAATAAATTCAAAATATTGAAATACAAACTCAAATGTAGGCCTACCTTTTTTAAATTATTCTTTTATTCTAGGGCTGTGCAATTAATCGAAATTTAATTCCGATTTCGGATTCTAACGATTCTGAAAATACCATAATCGAGATAAACCATTTTTGCTCCCGATTCCGCCCCCTTTGGTGCGCATTTGCTCCCCAATAAAAGCTTAATTTCACATGCAAATCAGTAAAATCATATACGGTGACTTGCATAAAATGGGACGAAAAGAGAATTTGTTCTGTGTATGCATTTGTTCTGTGTATGCATTCAGAGACAGAACAGAACACGGGCAGCTATTTAAACAGTTCAGTTTTGTGTGTAATGGAAAATGTGATTAGGCATTTTGTTTCGTTTTTTTATCAAGTTAATTTGGAAAGATGTTGAGGATTTTTTTGTTTGTTAAATATAGGCTAAGTTTAGTTTTTTTTTAAGTACAAACATCCGCCAACGGAAGACTCTTCATATTCTGTTTAAACAATTTGCCTTTAAATTATCCAGACTTGACTAAAATAAAATCTTTAGATATAAATCCGTTTATGCGGAGAGTGGAAGCTAAAGCCATATTGCAGGTGGAGGCGCCAGCGCCATTGCTTGCATTTTTTTTTTTTTCCAGTGGAAACAATAAAAAATTTTCCATGATAGACGTGATAATAGAAAGCTTTAAATTATTGCTTAACGAAATAAACCAAATTAAAAACAAAAACTTTTTAATAATGTAGCTAATCCGGAAATATTTATTTCTCTCTAAAGGCAGTCAAGGAGGAGATTCTGAGTCAGGATCTTTGCGACACTGATTCAGCATACACTAGTTTATTCATAAATAATTTGGAAAATCTCCTTACTATTTCCCTCCGACACATTCATTGTTATTTATTTTTGTCGGTGCTTTGTGGCAAGTTTCAGCCTATTGAATGCGAAGCTGCACTGAAGGCACTGCGGCTGGCTGAGGCACAAAACGCCTTCCGAGCCGCTCCCGAAGAGAAAGCGAAAGTGAAGTCTGACTATATTAAAGTGCCAATTTTTTATCACCATAATTGATGGATGTATAATTAATGGAAAATATAAAAATAAGGAGAAGCCTAAAACAACGATGCCTGGCCCGCATCTGAATTATTGCGTGACTAAGCCCGGTCCTTGAGGCGTAAAAAAGGGACTGAAATGCAGGGCTCTAATCAATCAAATAAAGTTCTGAACCCACTCATAATCGTGTTAAATAGATCTGATTACAATATTGACCAAAATAATCCTGATTATAATTTTTTGCCGTAATCGAGCAGCCCTATTTTATTCCATGGCTTTCATAGACTTCTACTTGAAAACTGTCAGATAAGCTCCGCCCACAAAATCTTCATCATTGTTTGCAAACACCAAATTGATATTCCTTACATAACAAACTTTATTAACTATAAATGCATTAAAAAATATAATGGTTTTATAAATAAAGCGGTTGTGAGAATGTAGGCCTCATTTTCATCCAAGAAAAAAAAAAAATTAAAATGCCATCTACTCTGCCTATGGTCTAACCATTCATCATATAAAACCCAAAACACACAGTCATAATCAGAGATATGAGGTGCATTTTCTGCTCTTGAGGTCCCATTCACCAAGTTACCTACCCAGCCCCCAGCCCCACCCTTAAATTTGTACATTTACTATATAACAAAAACAACAACTAAAAGTCCTATAATTTTTCACATTCTGTAAGCTGTTTCTCTCTGAAAGATGTCACAATACATAAATCAAGTCACCCATAACTTCTGTTACATGCCTTTTTTCTAGTTATAAAGTTTAAACAATGTTAAAATGCAAAAAAACAGTAGTGTTTCATTGGACTCGGACTCGACTCGGACTCGGCCCTTTGGGACTCGGACTTGAGTCGGACTCTGCCCATTTTGGACTCGGACTCGTCTCGGACTCGACTGGTCAAGGACTCGGACTCGACTTGGACTCGACTTAGGTGGACTCGAACCCAACACTACAACTAATCCAATAGGGTTGCATAGACACAATGAGGATGTCTGCTCCGTTTATATGCTGCATAGATCTTCAGACACCAAGAGCAGAAGTGAAATTATATAAAAACTTCAAGGGATTGGTTGAACAAAAGTGCATTGACAGTCCTATAGCAGATCTCCTTTGGCTGATCTCCAGGGGCAGATGTTGATGTTGTTGTGGATCATGCTGAGGTGCTGTAGGAATGTGTTTGGGTGAGATATTTCTCAAGATTTGCCAACAGACAGTTCTGACAGAGCTAAGAAAACAACCTTTGAAATCCTGGAGACCTGTTGCAGTCTTGTGCATGAATTGCAAAATATGTTATGAACGCATTTATATTCAAGGATTTCCTCCTAGAAATAATCTAGATTTAATTCACGCCTGCCATATTTTTGGAGGGAAAATATTAATTGGACTCTTAATGGGAGCTGGGACAGGATCATCATTCGTCTGTAATGAATATTGAAACACTTGCTTTGGCAGCACTAACATTGTTCTATAGATCAAGGTTTTCAGCCATGGAAAGTAACTTTTCTCTGGAAGTAAATTTGGGGTTCTGGCCAAAAGAGAATCTATTGCTACAAATCCCAGGCTTGGCTCTATAGTCGGTCACCTTGAAGGAGGTACTGTTGGCTATAAGAATAGCCAAACTTTTTTACTTGTTACCCATAGAGGGAGAGATATCTGCTGAGAACTTGGCAAAAGGCCACACACTTGGCTCAAAGACTGCTGACTGTACTTTCTGAAGTGTTGCCACCCACCTTCAGACTCACACTAGAGTTGGAGATTTCAGAGACAGGAGAGACGAGGGCATCTATTCCACAAGCAAGAGTTTCAACAGCAAGAATGACATGACACTAAAAGAGAAGATGACAGACCTATCCTTCTAAAGGTAGTTGGGAGATGTTGTATCACAGTGTTGGGAAAAGGACTGGTGACTTGCGGTTTCAGGTTAGCTTAGTGTTTAGCTCCAACACATCTGCCAGGAAGTTTTTCTAGTATTCCTGATATGTCCTGTCCAGGTATGTTCAATTACACTGCAAAAAATGCTTTTCTTACTTAGATTTTTTGTCTTGTTTCCAGCTAAAATATCTAAAAATTCTTAAATCAAGAAGGATTTTCTAGACAAGTAAAAATTATTGTCTTGTTTTCAGACAAAATATGTTAAAATTAAGTGAGTTTTTGCTTGAAACAAGCTAAATTATCTGCCAATGGGGTAAGAAAAATAATCTATCTTTCATCTTGAAATAAGATTATTATTTTTTTTTTTCCTGAAAACAAGATAATAATTTTTCCTTGTCTAGAAAATCCTCCTTGATGTAAGTTTTTTTAGATATTTTAGCTGGAAACAAGACAAAAAATCTAAGTAAGAAAAGCATTTTTTGCAGTGTACACTTGGAGCTAAACTATGCAAGAAGTGACAGACAAGGTGCCAACCAATGCTGGTTTGTTTTTTCAGAGTTTAAAGGAATGGTTCACCCAGAATCACCCTCTGTCCAAGATGTAGATAAATTTGTTTCTTCATCAGATTTGGAGAAATTAATCATTCCATCACTCGCTCACCAATGGATCATCTGCGGTGAATGGGTGCCGTCAGAATGAGAGTCCAAACAGCTGATAAAACCATCACATCATGGCCAAAATATCCAAATGTCCATAATCCATAATAACACTTCCTTTAGTGAAAAAGTCCTTCTCCTGTTGTATTCTCACATCAGAATACATCCACAATATTTGTTTAGAGTTGTTTTCTCTTGTCCTGATTCAGACAAGACAACATTTTCACTGGAGAAAGCAATATTATGGATAGAGGACTCTAGGTGTCTCAGACTGAAGCAACAGTTTGACAATAAAACCTTTCAATGATGTATCTGTTTCTTACAAACATGCAGCTTTTGGCTTCACAAGATGTTAACTTGTGGACTGGACTGTTGTGGACTATTATGATGGTTTTGTCATCTGTTTAGACTCGTCATTCTGACGGCACCCATTCACTGCAGAGGATTCATTGGTGAAAAAAATGATGCAATGCTACATTTTTCCAAATCTGATGAAGAAACAAGCTCATATATATCTTGGATGGCCTGAGAGTGAGTGCATTTCAACGATTTCTTTAAGGAAATATTAGTGGTTAAATACATCTTAAGGCAGTGTTTCCAAACACTGTACTTAGAGGCAAACCATTGGATTAGTTCACTTTCAGAGCTAAAAATTACAGATAATGTACTCACCCCCTTGTCTTCCAAGATGTTCATGTCTTTCTTTCTTCAGTTGTAAAGAAATTGTTTTTTTTAAGGAAACCATTTCAGGATTTCTCTCCATATAATGGACTTCTATGGTGCCCCTGAGTTTGAACTTCCTAAATGCAATTTAAATGCAGCTTCAAATGGCTCTAAGTGATCCCAGCTGAGGCAGAAGGGTCTTATCTAGCGAAATGATTGGTTATTTCAAACCAAATTGACAATTTATATACTTTTTAGCCTCAAATACTCATCTCGTCTCTGCATCTGTGTCTCTAGTCTGTGTGATCTGGGTCAATACAGTTAGGTTATGTCGAAAAACTCCCAACTTCTTTCTTCCCCAACTTTACATTTGTCCTACATTGTTGCAGAAGTACAAACCCAGTGTTTACAAAGTGCACATACAAAGAAGATCAAACGCCCTTTACATAAAAATGTAAAACAGGGTTGTAGGACGATTTTGAAGTTAAAGATGAAAACGAGATGGGAGTTTTTCAACATACCTTAACTGTTTGAGCATTTGAGGTTAAAAAGTATATACATTGTCGATTTGTTTAGAAAATAACCTATCGTTTTGCTAGCTAAGACCCTTCTTCCTCGGCTGGGATCGTTTAGAGACCTTTGAAGCTGGATTTAAAGTTCAAATGTGGGAGCACCATAGAAGTCCGTTATATGGAGAGAAATCCTGAAATGTTTTCCTCAAAAAAACATCATTTCTTTACGACTGAAGAAAGAAAGACAAGAACATCTTGAATGGCAAGGGGGTGAGTACATTATCTGTAAAACTTTGTTCTGAAAGTGAACTAATCCTTTAAGGCCATCACAGATAACCACAAAATGATTTGGCCTCATAGACTTACATGATAAGGTTGTTTGTTGTTCAGTTTAAAGTATGTGTGTGATTTCATGTTGAATGGCGTGGACACTAATGGCTTCTTAATACTTAAAAGCATCTTTCTTCATTTCTTACTCTTTTCTTGTCCACATTTTATTTTGCTTTCACTCATCGTCTCTCTCTCTCTCTTCTTCTTTTCTCATTCTCAGCTCGTTTTTTAGCACCTCGTGTGATGAAAAATGAATAAAGAAGATAAATAGCTTTCACACTGATGATTTGATACCAATCAGAGTGGAATTATATGTATCATTTCTTTCAAAGGGAGGCAATTACGATCAAACTCGCCATTCAATCTTTCCTGTCAGGTACATGTTTTCGATTCCACGGTAAATGACAGATTCCTTTTCCCTTTTTTTTTTTTTTGCTCCTCTGTTCTGTTGTTCCCAGGCTGATGATGCCTTAAGTGCTAGCTGTTCAACTCGTTTGTCTTCAGGAGCTTGTAATTGGGCATTTCTATGGCACTAGGGAGACAATGAAAAGAGAGGGCTGGAAAGGACAGGGCAGAAGTGAGGGAGAGAAAAAAAAAGAAAGACGCTGATGGTTTGGTGATTGTACAAGGTTGCACGAAGGAGAACAACATGCATGCAAGTAATCGCAACCATGCGATTCCACAGCTGTTCTTTGTTCATATATTCAACTGTTTGCTGCTGTTGTTATCTTGAGCACAACATACATTTCCTAGCAGCTAAATATGTTTTTAACACTCATATGGTGTGAAACTGGCTGTATTTATAGGCACAGGCACGGCCCATCATTAAAATGTGATTCGGAGGTAAGCAAACCTTCCTCCACCTGTCTTGCCCCGAGGCTCTGTGTGTGTGAGAGAGAGAGAGAAAGAGTCTGTGATCAGACTGTCCTATTGAGTATGCATTGTGAGGTGGCATATCTAGGTCACACACACTGGCACATTACTCCCATGGGATCTTTCTTCTGTTTCCTTTGCTCTTGTGTTCTTGTCATGGATTGTTTCCACTTTCTGAGGTCACACAGGAAGTATTGTATATGTCATATAGGGTGCTTGCTATGATCTCATCCAATTAATGTAGACATGTTTGACACACAAACAATCTTTCCCAACAAAAAATATCTATACTTTTATACTTGAATGAGAATATAGAGATGAATAGGTGATCTCAGTGGATTACATTGTATACAGTGCTCAAATGTTTACATACCCCTTGCAGAATCTGCAAAATGTTAATTATTTAGCAAAATAAGAGGGATCATACAAAATGCATGTTGTTTTTTATTTAGTACTGACCTGAATAAGATATTTTATATAAAAGATATTTACATATAGTCCACAAGAGAAAACAATAGTTGAAATTATAAAAATGACCCTGTTCAAAAGTTTACATACCCTTGTTTCTAATACTGTGTTGTGACCTGAATGATCCACAGCTGTTTTAGTTATAGTTGTTCATGAGTCAAAAACATGCATTAAGATCCGGGGGTGAAAACTTTTGAACAGAATGGAAATGTGTACATTTGCTCATTTTGCCTAAATATCATATATTTTTTTTCATTTAGTACTGCCCTTCAGAAGCTACAGAAGATATTTGCATGTTTCCAAGAAGACAAAATTAGTTACATTTACCATGATCTTCAAATTTCAAAAGTTTTCACCCCCGGCTCTTAATGCATGTTTTTTCCTTCTGGAGCATCAGTGAGTGTTTGAACCTTCTGTAATAGTTGCATATGAGTCCCTCAGTTGTCCTCAGTGTGAAAAGATGGATCTCAAAATCATACAGTCATTGTTGGAAAGGGTTCAAATACACAAAAATGCTGGAAAACCAAATAATTTGTGGGACCTGAAGGATTTTTCTGATGAACAGCAGGCAGTTTAACTGTTCAGAACAAACAAGGGACTCATGAACAACTATCACTAAACAAAAAAACACAGCTGTGGATCATTCAGGGAACAACACAGTATTAAGAATCAAGGGTATGCAAACTTTTGAACAGGGTCATTGTTATAAATACAACTATTGTTTTCTTTTGTGGACTATATGTAAATTCTGCAAGGGGTATGTAAACTTTTGAGCACAACTGTATATTCATGTAATATAATACAGAACCAAAGTAGATTTTTACATTTTGGCTACATTTGTAAAATCATGGTTATTATCAGCTGTTCTTAAACACACTACAGATTTCTCAGGATGATGTATAGGCAACATTAAACTGCCATCTTTTGCCCCATTTCTTTCTAACACAGGCATGCGTGACATATGCTGGAGTTCAGTAGGTGTCAGATCCAAACGCTCGCGTGGACGGAGTTACGAGATGAGAGAGAATGCATGAGAGAGATGGGTTGAGATGCCTAACGATATGTTAAAGTCATGTTCTGTGTCTGTGCAGTGCAATCTCTGGAGCTAATGACTCCCTCAGAGTAGCTGACAGTGACAGTACGGCTCCCTCCATGACATTCAACACATGCATTTGCCACAAGCTTCCATGTTTCATCACTTTTGCTTTTTGCTAATGTGGTTTGAATATCTCATATGCTCTGTGGCTTATCATTAGTATTACAGTATTTTCAAAGCAGTGCCACTTTGAATTTCTTCCGCTTCGTCTTGTACTACACAGATTTCTTCAGTTAATTAGGCTTCACCATACATACTGAACACACAGCTTGAGTTTTGTGTTGTTTTGCTTTGCTTTGATTTTCATTTGGTTGTTTTGTTTACATTTTGTGTGGCTTTCCTTTTGGTTTGGTTTCAGTTGATTGTTTTGCTTTGTTTTGTTTTTCGTTTGGTAGTTGTTTTGTTTTCATTTTGCGTTACATATCTTTGTTTTGTTTTTCGTTTTTGTCTGTTTTTTTATTTTGTGTTGCTTTTCTTTGTTTTGGTTTTGTTTGGTTGTTTTGTTTAGTTTTTCGTCTGGTTCTTTTTTTTTTCATTTTGTGTTGCTTTGCTTTGGTTTTGTTTGGTTGTTTTGTTTTCATTTTGTGCTGCTTTGGTTTGGTTTAATTTAGTTGTTTTGCTTTGTATTGTTTTTCGTTTGGTTGTTTTGTTTTCATTTTGTGGTGTTTTACTTCATTTGGTTGTTTTGTTTTGGTTTAGTTTAGTTTTTTTCTTGGTTGTTTTGTTTCCAACCAAGAGTTATGAAAGCCTGTTTCTGTCATTGTATAAAAAAGTGCATAATTGTGACTTGATTTTGTTTGGTTGTTTTGTTCTGTTTTGGTTTCTTTTTGTTTTGTTTTGTTTTGTTTTCATTTGGTTTTGCTTTGCTTAGTTGTTTTGTTTTGGTTTTGTTTCTTTTTTTTTCTCTGTTGTTTTGTTTTCATTTAGTTTTGTTCTGTTTTGTTTTGTTTGGTTGTTTTGCTTTGTTTTGTTTTTCGTTTGATCGGTTTGTTTTAATTTTGTGCTACTTTGCTTTGTTTTAGTTTTGTTTGGTTGTTTTGTTTTGCTTTGCTTTGGTTTTGTTTGGTTGTTGTGTATACATTTTGTGTTGCTTTTGTTTGACTGTTTTGTTTGGCTTTTTTGTTTTCATTTTATTTTGCTTTGCTTTGTTTTGGTTTTGTTTGGTTATTTTGTTTCCATTGTGTTTTGTTTTGCTTTGTTTGGTTGTTTTAAATTAAACAAAGTGCATAATTGTGATTTTAAATCTCACAATTCTCACTTTTTTTCCTTTCTGACTCCTTTCTTCTCAGAATTGTGAGTCTACATTTTGTTTGTTTACATATTGCAATTTTAAGCTTAGATCTTACAGTTCTTACTTTTTTCTCCAAATTATGAGAATTGCGATTGCTATTTTTCCCATGCTTTTTTTCTTTTTTATTATTAATAGATTTTTACACAGTTCTATAATTGAATCCAATTGTTCAGTCATTAAATTCTATATTAAAATGTTGTACAACCAAAAAAGTTGTATATTTGACCACTGTCCCCGGCGAACAAAAAGCTGTATATATGTTTCACGTCCTTCTTATTTTGTCACCTCGCAAACAATGGCATTTCCTCTCGGAAATGCAAATCTAGTTCTTTTCTCCTTGGGTTTTTCTATGACCGATATCTCTTCAATCTGTTTAGCCTCTTGGGAATCCCGTAAATTGGTTAAAGCTGCATATATTTATGATGTCCATACACATGTACACACACAGAGGACGTGTAAAATACCTTCTCGATTGAAATCCCCCTCCGGATTCCAGCAGTGATATCATGAATATATTCATCAAGTGGACGCTCACCGTAACCCCGCGCACCGAGATTGCCTTTTTCTAATTCAGACCACAGAAATGCTTTGATTTCAACTCGATTGACATCCTTCTTGAGGATCGCCACTTGAGCGTGTGTGATCCAAAGTGTCAATCCTACATCTTCTTTGGCGAGGAGAAGCCTGGAGGCTGGAATATCTTCATTTGCCCTTAAAAAGCGCCATCGTTTTCCACCTCCTCCGATGGCGGCTTTGTCAGCGGATGGCAGCGTGGCATTAGAGGTCAGGGATAATGAGGTCCGTGGGGACCGGAGTAATCGCCGGCTTTGGCACATAACATCGCTATAAACAACTGAGCTTGTCGTCCGGGCAACGGCGATGGTGTAGCGACTCGGGTATATAATAATGATGTTCCCATTAACATGGGCTAAGTACTAAAGGCTAGGGAAATTTGGAGAGGCACTTGATACTCCTGCACTTTCCTTCATTCGTTTTGTCTCTCTCTTCCTAATTAGATATTACCGGCCGTCTTTCAGCGCTGGCTGTGATTTCTGCCCTCGAGTGAACAACCTCGGCTTGCCACTAGAACACAAGAGGAACAGGAAGAGCGAACACATCCAGCTTTCTCTTCTTTTCCACCCTAACAAGAAGATTTTAAAATTACATGTGGCTGTCCGGGGCCTCGCCTTAGGAGCAGAACGGCCCCGGCTTTTACTCTGAAGGGCCTTTAAAATGGAAGAGAGAGAACTGAAGGAGCGTGTGCTTGGATTTTATTTTCTGTGGTGGAAATATTATGTGTGGCATTTCCAGAAAGCATATATCTGGGTGATTCACCTGTGAATTAAAACCAAATTAGAATTGCGCTGGAAAAATTCAAAAATATATCTAAAATGTCTTAAAAATGCCTAATTTTCGACCATTATTATTATTATTATTATTACACAGCCTCATGTATTTAACAAACATTTCTGCTGAAATGTTTTGCGAAAAATAAACATTTTCAAAATGTGGTTATGCTGAGTCTAAAATCATCAATAATAAATGTTTTTTAAAATTAATAAAAAAATAATAATTTTAGTGTAATTAATTATTTTACATTATTTTTTGTTTGTAAATCATAACAAGAATTGCCATAAAAAAATATTATTATTATTATTATTATTATTATTATTATTATTATAGGTGAATTATTATTGTGAAAAAGCCTAATATTTCCAAAATGTGATTATGAGTTTAAAATTATCAATAAAAATATTTGTTTTTAAAATTTATTTAAATAATTGATTTAATGTGATTCATTATTTTAAATCATTTTTAAGTTTAAGTAAAAAAAAAATGGTCTAAACAGTAAAAACATCCAGATGTATTATGGTTAAAAAAAAAAAAAGAAAAAGAAAAAAAAAAACAGTCTTAAAATGGTCTTAAAAACAGTCCTAATTATTATATAACAAGTAAAAAAAAAAAAAGGATTAGTTTGAATAATTATCTGTAAAAAATAATTTATTTTATTTAAATTATTTAAATATTTAACACGACAAATAAACATGTAAACGTAATTATCATCTACACATTTTTTTTCTAAAAACAGAGCAGTTAAAACTGTGATAGAAAATGGTATATATATATATATATATATATATATATATATTTATTTATTATTTTCCCACATATTATTTGTCTTTAAATTGTCATTATTTCCCTAAAATAAATTATGCAAGTTAATGCAGGATTTTTTTTTTTTTTACTGTTTTCTATTAATTAAAATAAAATAAATTACTGACAATAATTAATCACATTAAATCAATGCAATAAAACGGACATATTTTAACTTGTTGTTTTCACATTTACATTTTCTTTTTTTTTTTTTTTTTAATAAAAAAAGTAATTGTAATCTGGCTCAGATTCAGACAGGAATCATGTGTTTGTAGTATTTTTCTCCGTCTTCACATTAAAAATGGTTGTTGAAAGCAAAAGTGATTCATATTTTATGAGAAAGTATGACATGATCAAACATAACAGACAGTATTTTTGTAATCAGTCCCCAGAATTTGTATGAAACAAGAATATATGATATATGATGATTTTTTCTTTTTATTTGGTCTTTATTTTCTCCTGGATTTGTTGTAGGAGTGATGGTAATGGCTTGACTCTCTCAGACTGAAAATGGTGCTTGATTTGTTCATGGCAGCTCTGTAGTGATTCTAGAGATTGACTCTTGTTGTACTTACCTGACTCCATTTTGTCTGACCCTGCTGCTCTTTGGCTGTTTAACGACCCTGGTCATTTACTGTAGGAGCGAGATATAAAGCAAGACTTGTATGGCGTTTCCTGCTTGAAGTGTTTGGGAACACAACTTACCTCTAAGTATTACTGGCAGTTTCAGCCATTGCCTTCCTAATGTTTCCAGTTTAGCCTTCATAACAGAGCAATATCCTGTGGTTTAGAGCGTCGGGGTTCAGGTCCGTCTGTCCGTCAGCGATCGTAACGTCAGACCTCTTGTCTTTTAGACACAATAATGTGGGTCTGCTGGAGCCGTGTAGAACATTACGGCTCTGTAAATCAATACAGTTGAGGTATCATCTGTGTAAAAGCAAAATATAAACCATGTCATGACAGAAGTGAATGGAAGATGATGTTTTCAATGTGAAGCTGGTTAAAAACAAGCATGAATATAAATATATAATGCTTAGTAAAATGAATTATGTAAAATATAATAACTAAATGAATAAATTGTTTTCTTAACTTTGTTTTTAAAGTAATTTAAATAAAAAAATATTAAATTAAAATAAATAATCACACTAATTCAATAAAATTAAAATCAAATGAACACTGACAAATTAAATACATTATTTAAAATGAAATAATTACAATAATTTAATGAATTATGTATTTATTTGTAAAAGACCAATCATTATTTGTACATATTTTGTTAATGCATTAAAACATTGACATTTTTAACTTGCTTGATTTTTTTTTTTTAATTAATAAAATAAAAATATTTAAAAATATATTTTTTTCTTTTTAACTGCTGTTTTTAAATTATTTAAATAATTTAAAATAAAATAATCACACTTAATGCATTATAATTGTTATACTTAATGCATTTTTCTTTTAACAAGCTGTTTTTTAAATAATTATTACATTTAAATAATCACACTAAACAATGCATTCAGTTTGTCTTTTTAACTTGCCTTTTTAATAATTTATTTAACATAAAATAATTCATGATGCTAATTAAATGAAATTAAAAAAATAACATTGACTTGTTTTTAATTTTCTGTTCATTAAATACATTATTTAAAAAGAAATAATCACAATAATTGAATGCATTGCATATTTCTTTTACGTTATTTGTAAAAGACCAATCATAATTGAACTGACATTTTTAACTTTTTTTTATTTTTATGAATAAAATAAAAATATTTCAAATAAAGTAATTTATCACAATAATTTAATGCATTACTTTTTTTCTTTTTAACTTGCTGTTTTAAAATTATTATTATTTATAATTATTATATTATTATTTATAATTATAATTATTTGTTTTTTTATTTTTAGCAGGCTGTTTTTTATTTCAATTATTATTAAAATTAAATAATCACAATAAACAATGCATTCAGTTTGTCTTTTTTAACTTGCCTTTTTTATTATTTCAACTAAATTAGTTATTTAAAATAAAAATAATTTGTGACACTAAATAAATTCAGTAATTTTGTTTTTAAATAATGCAATACGTTATTTAAAATTATTTTGTTTTCTTTTTTAAATGGCTGTTTTTTAATAATTTAAATGAAATAATTATTGAAAATAATGAATTGTACTAACTTAATGCATGAAAACACTTTTACTTCATTTTAACTTGATTTTTTAAATGAATAAAATAAAATATATAAAATCAAGTATTTAATCACAATATTTTAATGCATTACTTTTTTTCTTTTTTAACTTGCTGTTTTTAGCTTATTTATTTTTATTTATAAAATAATCACACTTACTGCATTATTTTTTTCTTTTTAACTTATACTAAATAATTAAATAAAATAACACTAAATAATGCATTTAGTTTTTATTAATTCGTTGTTTTTTTTTACAATAATTGAAATAAAATTTTTGTTTTTTTTAAATAAAAAATGTATTGCATTAAATTATTATGATTATTTCATTTTGCTTTTTTTGTAGATAATTTAAATGAATAAATAATACAATAAATAATTTAATGCAATAATAGTTTTTTAACCTGTTTTTTATTATTATTATTATTATTTATTTTTATTTAATTCTGAATGATATATTCTACAGTATCAAATGCATATTTGCACATGAAAGGTGCAAACCTTCATCACACGGCACACTGGGTTGGGAATGCAATACATAAATTGTTGTGTGTTGTGATTGCTGTAGACACAGGCGTCTGGTGTCACGTCTCTGTAGTGTAAACAGCCCATTGTAATGCATTGCTTTGTGTGCTGAAATGCTAGCTGTGACAGCGCTGGTGACAGAGATGAAGGTGTGATTGAGGAGATGCCATTATTCAGCCGCACACGTGGTCTGTTGGCTATAATAGCGCGCTCCTTTGGGTAAACTCACGTTTTGTTGAGCATTAAAGCTCGATCGCCTTTTGCCTTACTCTTGTAAGACGCCTTGATTGAGTAAAATCTCTGATTCTGGGCTGAAGGAGTCATTGGAGTGGGTTTGTGTACATATGGTCCTTTGTCTAACCTTGTGGAAACAAAAAATACTCAGAAAAATAGTAAAAAATTAAAAAAGCTACATTGTGAGGCCCTTCCTCATGTTCCCAGTGTGGAAAACAGCAACAGAACACGACTAAATAATAGATACAGTAGGTTTAGGACAGAATACAAGAATTTTTGTGGAATGAGAAACATATGGATGCAGTTTGTGTTTTTTATTTATTTATTTATTTATTTAAAAATTTTTTTAAAGGATGTTTTGAGAAAAATACATACACTACTATTAAAAAGTTTGGGTTCAGTATGTTTCATTTTTATTTATTTATTTATTTATTATTTTTTTTTAGAAATTAATAAATGTTTTCAGCAAGGATGCATTAAATTGATCACAAATGACATTTATAATGTTGTTCTTTTGAGTTTTCTATTTTTCAAAGAATCTTCAGAAGATAAAATGATGGTTTCCAGAGAACTATGAAGAAGCACAATTGTTTTCAACATTGATAATAATCAGAAATGTGTTTTGAGCAGCAAATCAAAATATTAGAATGATTTCTGAAGGATCATATGACGACTGGAGTAATTATGCTGAAATTTCAGATTTGATCACAAAAATAAATTACATATATATATATCAGATAAAGTAATTAATCACAATTATTTAATGCCTTACTTTTTTCTTTCGTCTTTTTTAACTTTAGTTTAATAAAATGTAAAAAAAATAAATAAATAAATAAAACAATAAAAAAAATAAAATAATAATAATCCATTATTCTTTTCTTTTTAACATACTGTTTTTCATAAATATTAAAATAAAATAATCACTAAATAATGCTTTTAGTTTTTTAACTTGCTGTTTATTTTAGATAATTCAAATTAATAAATCATTTAAAGTAAACAAAAAGGGTTTATTTAATTGTAGGTTTTCGTGATTTTATTAGTTTTCTTTTCTGTATTTTTATTTAGTTTTAATTTATTTTTTAAATAAATAATTAATCATTTAATCAATTATTTTAATGAACACAAGCTATTTTTTTGTAATTTTAGTTAACAATAATGACTTATTTTAGTGTTGCAGCTTCTTAAATTTGAAATAAATTACTCATAATAATTTAATGCATTGTATTTATCTTTTTATAACTTCTTGTTTTTAGATATTATAAATTATTTAAAGTAAAAAAAAGTCTGTTTTTAATTTGAAGTTTTTGTAATTTTATTTGCTTACTATTTTTTCTTAGTTTTCTTTTTTGTATTTTTATTTAGTTTATCTTATTTCACTTATTTTGTTATTTGTCAATGCAACAATTCTATTTTTAAGTTTTAATTTTTAATTTAGTTTAGTAGTTCAGTAGATCATGTGACACACAAAAAAAACGGGAGTAATAAAATAAATAATAAAATCAGCTTTGCATCACAGAAGTAAATTATATTTTAAAGTATATTCAAATAATACTAAAAAACTCTTATTTTCAATTGCAATAATATTTCATAATATTATTATTTTCTGTATTTTTGATTAAATAAATGCAGCTTTTGAGCATATATATGCTGTTGTTTTCCATTTTAACTACACAGAAATAATACAAATATTACAGGGAAGTACATTTTACAAGAAAGTGTTTTTTCAGTCATTCTCCTTCAAACTTTCATATTTACTTCAGTGTGCTACTTACCACTTCTTCATACTTAATTGCAACATTTACCAGCCATTTCTGAGTGAAAATGGTTTATACACCACATTTTTTTCCACTTTCTCTGTTGAATACCTGTATGACCTACTAAATTTGCATAGAGTGCTTAGTACACAGTACAAAAATAGCATGAGCAGTGTGTAAATATTCTATTTCTGCGCTCTTCCAAACATGCCAGAGGTTGTAGTTCACATGTAAGAAACACCAGGAGCTGTTGGAAGGGTGTAGTAATTATAATGTGTTTGGTTTAAGCAGCAGAAGCGTATGGGAGGTCCCGCCGTGAAAGAAAAACAAACGCGTGTGTATATGTGCAAGTGTATGTCTGGTGTGTGTATGTGAGGTGGAGTGCTCTCTCTCTCGTGCGCAGGCGTGTGTGTGTGTGTGTGTGTGTGTGTGTGTGTGTCTGTGTTTGAAGCCGGCAGGTGTTTAGGTGCTCATTACTCATGGCTGTCAGAGGAGCAGAGGGGAGAGATGCTTAGTGATGGCCCATTAAACTGTACTTTTGTGCTCTGGATACTGGAGACCACACTTTATGATGAAGTCAGTGTGTGTGTGTGTGTGTGTGTGTGAATGCCAAACAAAGCTGCTCACCTTACATTGAAAAACAAAAAAAGGTTTTAAAAAGTAAAAGAGGGTTTGTTGTACAGTGGCATGCGAAAGTTTGGGAACCCCTAGCAGAATCTTTAAAAATGTGCATAATTTTAGAGAGATCGTACAAAATGCATGTTATTTCTTAATTTAGTACTGTCCTAGGTAAGATATTTTCCATAGAAGATCTTCACATATGGTCCATAAGACAAAATAAATAGCTGAAATTATTCAAATAACCCCCTTTGCATACCCGTTCCAAAGAAACCCAAGATAACAGACCTGTGGACTAGCAGTCCGGTCTGCTGAGCGAATTATTGGTACAACCCTCCCCACTCTTCAAGATCTGTACTTATCCAGAGAGCGCAAAAGGGCTGGTAAAATCACTCTGGACCCCTCACATCCAGCACACTCGCTCTTTGAACTGTTGCCATCTGGTCGAAGCTACAGAGCTCTGAGCACCAGAACGACCGGCACAGGAACAGTTTCTTCCCTCAGGCAATCCATCTCATGAACACTTGAAAATAAACGTGGAACACACAACACTATTATACATTCGTTTATTTATTTAACACACATACTTATTTGCATTTCTAATTTGCACCTGTACATAGTAAATTGTTTATTTTAATTTGTATATTGTGTCTTTACTTTTTTTTGCACATTTTCTGTATATTTGTATATTGTTTATTATATTTGTTTATTATCTGTGTTTTGTCATTGTCATTCTGTTGCACTGTGGAGCTTCTGTCACTACAACAAATTCCTAGTATGTGCAAACATACCTGGCAATAAAGCTCATTTTGATTCTTTAAAAGTTTGGGAACCTTTGGTTCTTAATACTGTGTTGTGACCTGAATGATCCACAGCTGTGTGTTTTTTGTTTAGTGATAGTTGTTCATGAGTTCCATGTTTGTCCTGAACAGTTGTTCTTCAGAAAAATCCTCCAGATCCTGCAGATTTTTCGGTTTACCCTTGCATTAAGAAGCATTACGATCCAGGAGGTGAAAACTTTTGAAAAGGATTTTTTTCTTATTTTGTTGAAATATATATTTTTGTTCCAATTAGTACTGCCCTTCAAAAGCAACAGAAGATACTTGCATGTTTCCCGGAAGACAAATGAAGTACAATTTACCCTGATCTTTAAATTCCAAAAGTTTTCACCTCCCTGCTCTATTGTGTTTAATTCTGGAGCATCAGTGAGTGTTTGAACCTTCTGTAATAGTTGCATATGAGTCCCTCAGTTGTCCTCAGTGTGAAAAGATGGATCTCAACATCATACAGTCATTGTTGGAAAGGGTTCAAATACACAAACATGCTGAAAAAAAAAACAAAGAATTTGTAGAACCTGAAGGATTTTTCTGAAGTTTTAACTGTTCAGGACAAACAAGGGACTCATGAACAACTATCACTAAACAAAAAAACAAAACAGATGTGGATCATTCAGGTAACAACACAGTATTAAGAACCAAAGGTTTCCGAACTTTTGAATGGAGTTATTTGAATAATTTCAGCTATTTTTCTAGTCTTGTGGACTATATGTAAACATCGTTTATGTGAAATAACTTACTCAGGACACTACTAAATAAAAAATAACATGCATTTTGTGTGATCTCTTTTGTTTTGTTAAAACCATTCACATTTTCTCAGATTCTTCAAAGGGGTTCCTAAACATTTGCATGCCACCCTATATAATGTACGTGCTAGATTTTGAGTGCTGTATCACTCACATATGTGATCCTGGACCACAAAGCCATAAGGGTCCATTTTTGGAAATTGAGATTTATACATCATCTGAAAGCTGAATAAATAAGATGTCCATTGATGTATGGTTTTGTTAGAATAGGGCAATATTTGTCCGAGATACAACTATTGAAAATCTGTAATCTGAGGGCGCAAAAATATCTAAATATTGAGATCTCGGCATTAAAGTTGTCCAAATGAAGTTTTAGCAATGTATGTAACTTAAGTTTTGATACATTTGCGGTAGGAAATTTATTAAATATCTTCATGGAACATGATCTTTACTAAATTTCCTAATGATTTTTGGCATGAAAGAAAAATCAATAATTTTGACCCATACAGTGTGTTTTTGGCTATTGCCACAAATATACCCCAGCGACTTATGACTAGTTTTGTGGTCCAGGGTCACATATAATCCTGTCTGTTTGGTAGTGTGTGTGTGTGTGTGTGTGAGTGGTAAACTGACCTCGAGGGCCAGAGCAAACAGCTTTAAAACTTCTCCACAAATAGACTGTTCACCTACTGCTGAGTCCAGATTTGGCCGTTATTACGGGTGACATTGAGTGTGACCCGCTGACGGCCCGTCTCACTGCCGGCTCTGCCAACACAGCGCCAGCCAAAACCAATAGCACTGATTCAGGCTCATTCAGCTGAAGAACAAAAGGACAGAGAACAATGTCGGCGTGTATTGTGCTGTCTCTGATTCGTTTACCACTTAATTATGTCGCCGCCATTCAGCGCGTTCTGTTTCTGTGTAGTATAGACAAGAAAATACCGCTGAAGCTATTAGGGATTGTTCAGATCATTAGCTCTGGCCGCAACGATCACACAAGTGCTGTCGGGGCTGGGTCTGTCCGATGTCCACGTGATGCAAAAACATTTTCTGAATTCAGATTTGTCTGTGTATAATAATAATTGACCCTTTGCAAAGACATGCCGTGTTCTCATACAATGAAAAATACAGCGTAGCGCAAAGAGGAAACTGACAACATGCTGACAGACAAGACGGAGCAGATTACTGTTGTTATGAAACAAAGCTTTCAAATTTTAAAAGCTTTCAAATTTTTCATTTTATAAGATATATGTGCCGCAACAGATTGCTGTAGTACCTCAGTTTAATCGGCATGTGAATCCATTGTCTTTTTGACTAGTTATAGCACAAAATAAACATGAATGAACATTAGAAGGTATTTTGTTTTAACCACAGAAAAGACATCAATACAAGCCATTTTTCAAGTTCAAGTTCACCAATGTTCAATCTACTCTCCTGTCTGGTTTGTTTGTTGGACAAAATGGCAGATTTTGCATTGCATTTGGCTTGTAGAATATAAACCTAATGAACAAACTCATCTCTAAAGCAAACCAAACTTACAACTTGAAAGAGCATCTCAGGAGATGGTTTGAATATGATTTACTTGTTATTGTAGTGTTATTTTTATTTATTTATTGTATTATTTAGATACTATTCTAATATTTATTAATATTTTGGATTAGCTTTTATTTTTGCATTTTCAGTTTTTATTTTTTTTATTTATTTTTTTTTTTTATGTGCTTTCCAGTTTTTATTAATTCTCCTTTTGTATTTTTATTTAGTTTTAATTTAGTTTTATTTCTGTTTAGTCAATGTAGTGTTTTAACTTATTTTATTTCAGCTATATGGTAATGCAACATGTCATTTTTTTTCTTTGTTTATTATTATTATTATTATTATTATTACTTCAGCTTTATTTCAATGAACAAACAGTAATTATAGTTAACAATAGCAACTAATTTTAGTGTTTCAACTTATTTTATTTCAGTTATTTGTCTTGAAAAAGTAATCTGATTACATAACTCGCGTTACTTGTAATGTGTTACACTCAACACTGATACTAAAAGATATTAATCAAAAGCAATGACTCCATTTTTATGATTTGATGTTTTTGTTTTTTTAAGTAAACCAGTTCTTTTCACATTCACACAAAAGTGAACTCATGTTTCATTTTGCTCCACCCTGATATGGTTTCAGTCTACTTTCCATTTACATTGTGTTTTTATACAACCCAGAGCAATTTTTAACTAGATTAAAAATTAGACCTTAAAAAAGTAAATGTTGCATTGAAAAATAAGTAAAATGAAATGAGTTTAAGCACTGAAATGAGTCGCTATTGTTAACTATAATTACTTAAAATAGTTTGTGTTCACTGAAATAAAACTATATTAATAATAAAACTAAATTAAATAGAAAAGCTTAAAAAATAGAAACAAGCATTGACTAATTGACTGCATTGTTAACTAAAATTACAAAAAATGTTTGTATTCATTTAAATAAAGCAGAAAAAATGTTGCTAAAAAATGCTGCATTGACAAATAACTGAAATAAAATAAGCTGAAACAATAAAATGAGTTGTTATTGTTAACTATAATTACTAAAAAATGTTTGTGTTCAATGAAATAAAAAGTAATGCAAAAGTAATGTAACATTACATAAAAGTAACTAAGTAACGTAATTAGTTGCTTTTTTTAAAAGTAACTCACTGTTTAGTATTGTTCGTATACGGTATACTCTAATATATATATATATATATATATATAGATAGATAGATAGATATAGATATATTATCAGAATTAAGCTATAGAATATATAAATATGTGTATATATACACAAATACACAAACATACAATATTTTTCTTCGGGTGAAAACCAACCAAAAATATTTATACTTTATATACTTTTATACATCTTCAGCAACAACTTAAAACCTTTTAACATAAATATCTGACTTTAGTAAAGTTAACTAAACGCATCATTTTAAGTCAAGCACAAACACACAGTACTTTTTTAAGGCTTATTAATTTAATCTTGAATTTTGATTAGTGATAACTTGCAATTTTTATTTTATTTATTTTTTTACATTGTGTAGATATCCAAAATTTCCATTTTAAATCCTGATTTAGAATCAAATCATATCCAAATTTGAGACTAGCAACTTCCGGCAAGCACCTACTCGTCAAGCCATTTCTGTAGGGCCTTCATATGAGGTTCTTGTAAAGATGATTGATGGTGAAAACAAACTCTCGATGTGAGGTCTAGGGAGCGTGCCGGAGTGTATTAGTTTCCATGTTTAGCAAAACGAACGAAGTGAACTGGGAGACTCGCTCCCGTCCCACAGGTCACAGAAGTACAGTTTGCACATCAAACACAAGCCAGTGTTGTTCATTACAGAGTCTCTGTAGTTTCAGCCTCCATTTGTTAATGACAATTACGCTTAAAGCCTCAGGCATTGTGGAGATGAATAAACTCCCGCGCTCTCTCCCCAGAGACGCTTCGGTGGTACGGCCTTGGTCCGTTTCATCCGCGAATTGACGTCGACTCCCGCCGGAGCTCTACTGTAAGGGTTAAAGAATTTACATTCAGCCCACGAGAAACCCACAAAGCTTTAAAAGAGCCAAAGAGTCGCTTTTGACCTTACTTGTTTGCGTGCCTTAGAAGTTTGAAATAGATTAATTTCCGAAATCCTCTCGGCGTATCTCTCCGCGTGTCATTTTAAAAGAGGGCCGGGCTGCGGAGAGACACACGCTGAAAAGGAAGATTATTTAAGGAGAGTTAATGAAAAAGTCCTTGAGATGTACAGCGGGCTGTCAGCGAGAGTCGTGATAGATTGAGCCTCGGCGTTATTAGCATGCGCGGAGGACTTTTTTACGCCTAGACCCGGGCCATTTTGTTGATTAATTAATCAGGTAATGTACAGTATCCGAGGGACGAACGTAGAAAGTTTGGCTTTTCGATGCTTATGTAACTAAAAGAGAATATCTCAGATCAAGGGGCACCAGAGCAGACTGTGGAAACTAGAACAATAAACATATTTGGGGAAAAGGGGTTCCCATTTCATGAATATATAGTCAGTCCGCTGGCCCTAAATCAACCCGACTGAGGTAATTCGGTTGGGTTTAGGGGGAAAGTTTGTGTTCTTGTGGTCTCCGGTGAACCTTGGCGGGAGAGTTAAGAAAATAAACATTGGGTTACGGTGGTTAGTTCGCTGCAGAAATGGGATTTTTGGGAAATCATAAAATAACATGAAAAAAATAATAATTAAATTAAATTAAATTACAACATTTAATAATAAAAAAAAAAACATAATAAATAAATAAATAAATAAATAAATAAATAAGGTAAAGTAGAAAAAAAATGTGCTGATGGTCATGATCATGCCTTAATATTGATTGCAAAATAAATAAATAAATTAATACATTATTATTATTATTATTATTATTATTAATAATAATAATAATAATAATAATAATAATTAATACATATTATAAAATAAATTAAATTAAAAAAATTAAATGAATAAAAATTGTATTTAATAAAAAAATTATAAATTAGATGAATAAAATAAAATAATAAATAAAATGTTGATAGCAAAATAAAATAAAATAAAAAGTCTAATTTGCCAGTGGTCATGGTTGTTATCATGCTTTAATGTTGAAAATCAATTAATAAATGACAACAACAACAACAACAATACAAATAAATAGCATAAAATAATTATTAAATAAATGAATTAAATAAAATAAAAAAAATAATTAATTAAATGAACAAAGTAAAATAATTAAAGGTAATAGCAAAAATGGGATTTTGGGGAAATCGAAAATGACTATTGACTATTAAAGAGAGTTTTTGTTTGCTAATCAAATGGTTTTCATAATTAAATTAGATGAATAAAATAAAATAATAAATAAAATGCTGATAGCAAAATAATAAATAAAATAAAGTCAAATAAAATAAAATAAAATAAAAAGTCTGTTTTGCCATGATTGTTAAGCTTAAATTTTGAAAAATAATTAATAAATGACAACAACAATAACAATAATAAAAAAAATAACAAAATAATTATTAAATAAATAATTCAATTAAAATAAATGAATAAAATCAAATTAAAAAATAAATTAATTAAATGAACAAAAAATGTTAATAGCAAAAATTGGGAAATCAAGAACAACTAATGACTATTAAAGAGAGTTTTTGTTGTTTTGTAATCAAATGGTTTTCATAATCAGTGCATGTCTGTAGTTGAACGGAGGCGTCACAGAAAGCAGCTTAGTCAATAGAAATGATTACTTTCATTGAATGTAAATGTAGCTTTATTGGACGCACTAATTCATGTTGTCGCCCCACAGATTTGTTTGTACAAAATTTGATTATCGCCCACAGCGATTCTGTTCGCACATAAAACTATTGGAAACATGTGTTACGAGTCTTAGACTGGAAGATTGACCACAGTTGGTGCTTCTCCACGTCTTCCCTCGAGCTAAAGGTCTGAAGGAAATGACATCACAATGTTTTGAGACATGCCTTGGAGACTTGTGGTGTTGTTCCATTGACTGAGAAGGCTGTCTGTACCACATCCTGTCCAAAGGCTGGACAGTGTAACGATTTAAGATTTCAATCAGGAAGGGACAATGGTTGAGGAAGTTAGTCGGGTAATGTCTTTGGGGACTGATAACACACACATATATAGGACTATATACTAAAGTTTATCTGTTAAGCTCTGTTACTTCCTGTTCATTCTTTAAAGTTACTGCCAACCCGAGTTACTGTTGGAAGAGTTAATGTTGTCAGTTTGCTTAAAGCAATATTCTGAAGTTCAACATTTGTGGCATAAGGGTGAAGTCATGTTTGTCATTTGTGAATGTCTTCTCAGTGGGAATCTGCACAACTGGGAATTTCAGATTGATGTTTGTTGATTTTTAAGTATGATAATTTACTGTGTTTATAAAATATAAAGCTGCTTAAGCAAATGACCCAAGTAAGCAGTGTTTGACCATGGACCTTCTTTGCCCTTCTTTTTCTTCTAACGTGACCGTGCCTTAATGTTGATTACCAAAAAATACAATTAAATTAAATAAAACAACATGAAAAATAAGAATACAATTAAATTAAATGACAAAATTAAATTAAATAATAACAAAATAACGAATGCAATAAAATAAAATAATAGCAATAAATAAATAAATAAATAATAAAGTAGTAAAAAAAAGTTTTGCTAATGGTCATGATCATGTTGATTGCAAAATAAATAAGATATAATAATAATAATAATAATAATAATAATGCATATCATAAATAATCAATTAAATAAAAAAAAATGAATTAAATTTAATAAGAAATAACAATAAATAAAATGATGATAGCAAAATAATAAAATAAATAAAATGAAATAAATGAATAATTAATTAATAAGCAGCAATAATAATAATTATAAATAGCATACAATAATTATTAAATACTTAAATTAAAAATAAATGAATAAAATACAATAAAAAATACATTAATTAAATAAAATAATAACATGTTGATAGCAAAAATAAATAAATAAATAACATAAATTAAATTATATGTGAAAATTAAATGAATAAAATGAAGTAAAATAAAAATGAAAATAAATTAAATAAAAGAATAAAATGTTTTCTAGCATAAATAAATAAATAAATAACATAAGATAAATTAAAAGTAAAAAATAAATGAATAAAATAAATAAAATGAAAAAAAAAAAAAAAATATATATATATATATATATATAATATTTAACTAACCCCTCACAATGGAAATAAATAGAGGCAATTTTAGTAAGATTTAGTGGAAAATAAGTCACACTGAGTCAAAATGTTATTGTTGAGAGAAAAAAAAATATATATTTATATATTATTAATTAATATTATTTCACTAAATATGTAACATGCATTCTCATTGTAACCCAGATTTATTCATTTGTTTGTTTGTTTGAGGTTAAGTGGAGACCAATTTTGTGGTTATCAACAAAACACTGCCACAAATACTGTTGAAAGACATTCATTTCTACTGAACCCAGTAAAAGTTCTACCGGATGTGTGTAAAATTAGTTTTTACTGGTAAAATAAGTTGGAATTGAATCCATCAAGCTGCACATTTTCTCAATTTCCAGTTACATTAGTACAGCTTTTTTATTGACAGGCGTTTCTAGTGCAACTTTATTTCAATGCATTTAGAAACATGCATGCAGTAGTGTTATTTAAGTTACCTGCTACTTTTTATTAAAGATTAGATGATAGTTTTTATATTGCAGTGTTTTTGTGCAAGTGCGAAGGGATGTGTTGTCATACTTGGCCGTTGCTCTCTTTGATGCGTCAAGTATTCTGACAGTTTAATTTCCTTTAGGTATTCCAGTGCTCTTATTGAAAAGAGAAAGAAAGAACCGTTTTTACTCCTCTAACCGCCTTAAACACAACCAATCTAGAAGTCCGTCTGAATTCATCCCACACTCTGTCTCTGCCGCCGCAGGTTCGGCAAAAACCGCAAAGACGAGAGGCCGGGAGACAAGGTGGAGCGGAAGGGGTCCAGCAAGAGCAAGATGGAGGAAACTCAGGCCAGCGATGAGGAGATGCTGAGAATGAGGCTGGAGCAGGAGAGGTGAGCCGCTGCGTCCCGATCCCCGTAAAAAGCCTCTCAATTAACCAGCGCTGCCCGGGAAATTAGCAAACTGTCTAATTAAGTAAATGGGGTCCGGGGAGGTAAAAGTTCTGGGAAAGCTCTTAGATGTCATTGGTGTAAACGCTTGAGAGCTTTTATAACAGTGCATTAAATTGATCACGTATGGATTGTTTGTTTCTTTTGTGCCTCCGAACGGAAGGAACCAACCTGATAATGGAGGTTCTTTTGGGCTGCGGGCTAAATGGAGGCCCTTAGTGAGGGGCTGAATGAAAAGGATGGTGTTTTATTTTTTTGCTGTCATTTCGGCTTCCTGTCTCTCAAATTATCAGTGATTTTGTTTCTAGGCAGATATTCTTTTTTTGCTCTCACAAAAAGATGGTAAAAGCAGAGCTGTAATTATAACCGAAAAATGAGTTATAATATAATATAATATAATATAATATAATATAATATAATATTGTGTTTTAATATCTAATAGTTATATTTTATTTCTGCTTTATTTCAATTACCAAGATCTATTTTAAAAGAATGTAGCACTGGTAAAGACCACTTATGCAAAATTCTGCCTCTATATAGATGATTTTATATATACATAATATTTAAAGTAGTTAGCATTTATCTTTATTTACTAAATAGCATATATAATATTAAATATTTTTATATGGACACTACTATTGTTTTTATTTTTTTTACTTTATAACAATTTATATACAATTTATATACTTTATGTTATGCATCAGTGTCCTATTTCAGATAAATTGTATAATAATATAATATAATATAATATAATATAATATAATATAATATAATATTTTAATCTAACAGTCATATTTTATTTCAGCTTTATTTTGACTATTAAGATCTGTTTTGAATGCAGTAACACTGGTAAAGAGCACTAATGCAAAACTCTACCTCTATACAGATTATTTTATATATAAAAATTTCATACAAGTAATATTTAAAGTAATTAGGAAGTTTTAGCAGTGTTTTTATATCCTTATTTACTAAATAGCTATAATATAATATAATATAATATAATATATTTTTTTTTATAAATTGTTACTTTTATTCATCAGTGTTACATAATATTCCTATTTCAGATCAGTTGTGTTACTTTGAATCTGAACAATCCTGAAAACATTTATCACAGTTTCCACAAAAATGTGAATCAGCACAACTGATTTTTAATATTGATTATAACAGAAATGTTTATTGCGCAGTAAATCTATAATGTTATTTTACATTACAGAAATAAATTGCATTTTACAATATATCACAATAGAAAACAGTTATTTTAAATTGAAATTAAATTTTCACAATATTACTGTGGAATTTTGGATCAAATAAATCATTGATGGTAAAAATAAATATTATATTATATTATATTATATTATATTATATTATATTGCTATATATGTGTGTGTGTGTGTGTGTGTGTGTGTGTGTGTAAAATAAATATATCTACAGAAATGTTTTATTAATGTACAATGTCCATGTTAACTAAACAAACAAATAAATAAAATGTATATTATTTTACTATGCACAGTAATGAGCATAGATAGATAGATATATAGATGATAGATCGATAGATTGACAGCGTTTACACGTTTACATGCCAAACACAAATATGCAATATGCTTATAAAAGCCTTAATAATAAAACATTTGAATAAAGGGCAAATATTTATTTTTTCTAGGGAGGACATCACTTTCAACACTGCAAAAAAATGCTTTTCATACTTAGATTTTTTGTCTTGCTTCCAGCCAAAATATCTAAAAAATTCTTAAATTAAGAAGGATTTTCTAGACAAGTAAAAAAAAAAGCCAATATCAAGTGTTTTTGCTTAAAACAAACAAAATAATCTTCCAATGAGGTAAGCAAAATACTCTTATTTAAAGCAGAAAGCTAGAATATTTTGCTTTCCTCATTGGCAGATAATTGTACTTGTTTCAAGCAAAAACTCAATTAATTTGAACATATTTTGTCTGAAAACAAGACAATATTTTTTACTTATTATTTAACTTCATTTTTAGATATTTTAGCTGGAAACAAAACAAAAAAAACAAAGTAAGAAAAGCATTTTTTGCACTAAAAAAAAAAAAAATCTAAATATTCTTAAATTAAGAAGGATTTTATAGACAAGTAAAAAAAAAGCCAATATCAAGTGTTTTTGCTTAAAACAAACAAAATAATCTTCCAATGTGGTAAGCAAAATACTCTTATTTAAAGCAGAAAGCTAGAATATTTTGCTTTCCTCATTGGCATATAATTGTACTTGTTTCAAGCAAAAACTCAATTAATTTGAACATATTTTGTCTGAAAACAAGACAGTTTTTTTTACTTATTATTTAACTTAATTTTTAGATATTTTAGCTGGAAACAAAACAAAAAAAACAAAGTAAGAAAAGCATTTTTTGCACTAAAAAAAAAAAAATATCTAAATATTCTTAAATTAAGAAGGATTTTATAGACAAGTAAAAAAAAAAGCCAATATCAAGTGTTTTTGCTTAAAACAAACAAAATAATCTTCCAATGAGGTAAGCAAAATATTCTTATTTAAAGCAGAAAGCTAGAATATTTTGCTTTCCTCATTGGCATATAATTGTACTTGTTTCAAGGAAAAACTCAATTAATTTGAACATATTTTGTCTGAAAACAAGACAATATTTTTTACTTATTATTTAACTTCATTTTTAGATATTTTAGCTGGAAACAAAACAAAAAAAACAAAGTAAGAAAAGCATTTTTTGCACTAAAAAAAAAAGCGTGTTTTTGGACCAGCCTTCACATTATACAACCATAAAACAAACAAACTTTGTTGTCAAGCCTCTACTGATGAAGCTGCATAATTGAAATGTAACAATAGGCACAATCCCGTCTTTAGCGGAGGCGTCTTTCAGGCCCTGCGATGACAATAAGCCTGCGTCCACTCAAAGCAACATCTGAACTCCATTTGTAAGCGCTTGTCTTGTCTCTGACACTCTCCACTATGGGCTGGGAATCAGGCTTTGGCTGCGGGCCCAACACATTGCCAGCTCTGCCCCAAAGACAGCAGGCTTTCCAGAGTCTACCACCTCAGGCCTTCAGAGGCAAGAAAAAACGGCAGGAACGTCAGTAGATAAGTGCTGGCCGGCTATACGGCGTTCGCTAACCCCCGCTCATGTTTTGTCCATGTTTGTTTTTTGGGAGCTTTCCCACATCGGCCTTTTCAGTATTGTCTTTCTTTTTTCCTTTTCTCACCTCTGCCGTTTTCCTTGAGTTGATAGCAGGGAATCCTTGAGGGAAATGGGTCTGTTATAATAATAATCTGCCTGGCCGCCACGTGGTGATGCGATATTCAAAGTCTCTCACCAGGGAGACTGACAGCTAGGAAAATCAATTACAGCCTTATTTTTAGGAGTGTTATTACACGCTGCGCTACAGGTTAGATAGTCGCGTATGTGCGGGCGCACACGCGTGCGAGAGCAGGGGCTTTGATTGATTACGTGAGGCGCGGGGACGAGGCCATTTCTACACACTTATGAAATTATAGATCAGGTGATAGGTGCCGCTGATGGCTATTGGAGGCGATGTATCCAGCGGCGCTAAAACAAGCCGCGGGGCTCCGGGAAGAAGAGGACGCGAGATGGGCCGCGGCCAAAGCCGGCCCTCCCCTGACACGGCCGATCGTTAATTCGACTCGACGTTTTGACAGGGGCTTTTAGTGATCCAGAAGCAGAAGGCAGCGCAAAGGTTGGCTAGATTAATTTTCATAACGTGCCACCATTAGCCTATCTATTTCTGGCAGGGAGGCCACAGCCCGCTTTTTAGCGCACCTGACCCTCAAGGATGTTTATGAAATTCATCTATGACTCAGAAGCGCTGGCGTATGCGCTGGATGACTTAATTCTTCTAGAATCCTTTTCTGCTGTTAGGTTTTAGGTCTTGATGGGTGTGATATTAAAGGAATAGTTCACCCAAAATATTTAAATTCTGTCATCATTAACCCTTTATCCCTCTGGGGTCTGAGGGTGTTTTGGGGCCCTGAAGAAATGTTGACATGCCCTGACATCTGTGCTTTTTTCAGTCTCTTAAAAACATATTAATGCCTAAAGTCTGGTTACACTGTAATCATCACAAACTGGGCTACAATAATATGTAAGCAATATGAGTGTGCATGTTTGTGTTTTTGAGAAAACAACGTTTATGCATGGTTAGTGAAAAACAAAAAAAATAAGGCCATGAAACACATACAGAAAATTTGTTCTATCATTTTTGAACATAGATGTGAAAGTGCACTATTCAAACTTAAATTCATGAACACATACATTTTCTGATATGATTCTGAAGTGCCATTTTTCATGATAATGCAATGTCAGATTTAAAAATGGCTTTCAAAGGATGAATTTTGAGGTTTTAAACATTCAACTGATATGTAGTTTATGATCATTTCTAAAACATGATAGGGAAAAAGACAATGAAAAAGACTTTTGGTGACGAAGGTCAGAACTCCTGTTATGATATAGATTTTTCAGTAAATCTATGCTGTACCGGGTGTGCTATTGAGCAATTTTACTATGTCAAAAAAGCCATACATATGGCTCTGCCTATGTGATTCAAACATTAAAATGCGTTAGTTTACAAATCATGCACTACAGTAAAAGTGTTTTGAGCTTATAACATAGTATTCTGCAAGGAACTGTGTGAAAACAAGTCTTTAATAATCAATCATCTGAAACGGAATAAAAGTAGTTAGTGTTTTAGATGAACACTGAACAGTGTTGGTATGTTTTTTCCAAATTTTTACAAAAAAGTAGAGGCACATTTTTCCAGTAAACCTACGGTATACGTTGCCCATATAGTTATATTTTAAAGATTTTCCATTTAGTTTTTGTTTAGTTTTTATATTTACAAAACTTTGCATACATACAGCAGCCCCAAAAAGCATTTGGACACCGATGTATTTCATACATTTTTTAACATAGACGTGAAAGTGCAAACTTAAATTGTTATAATTCATGAACAAATACATTTCCTAATATGATTTTGAAGTATCATTTTTCATGATAATGCAATGTCAGATTTTAAAATGGCTTTCAAAGGATGAATTTTGAGGTTTTAAACGTTCGATTGATATATAGTTTATGATAATTTCTAAAACATGATAGAGAAAAAGACAACAAAAAAGACTTTTGGTGACGAAGGTCAGAACTCCTGTTATGATGTAGATTTTTGAGTAAATTTATGTTTGTTTCTACATAATTTATAACAAAAAAACAGGAGTGTTCAGACTGCAAGTGCAGTGCTGTACCGGGTGTGCTATCGAGCAATTTTACTATGTCAAAAAAGCCATACATATGTCTCTGCTCATGTGATTCAAACATTAAAATGCATTAATTTACAAATCATGCACTACAGTAAAAGTGTTTTGAGCTCATAACATAGTATTGTGCAAGGAACTGTATGAAAACAAGTCTTTATTAATCAATAATCTGAAACAGAATAGAAGTGGTTAGTGTTTTACTGTCACAAATGTTCATTTTTTTCATCTGAATATCTTCTGTGCTCTACAATCTTTGCACTTTGCACTATTCAAATTGGCCCTTTTTTATTACGAGCTGTGTGGAAATGTTAATCATTATGGAATATACGCATCCTTATTTGTCCCATTTACAAACTCACTGGAAAAAAAAATGTGCCTGTGGCAGAATTTTCTGCTGGAATTATATGACGTTGCATCTTGCACGTTTTGATATTGCTAACAAAAGCAAATGAGATAGAAACACATTTGCTTAAACAACTATGCCATCTGATTTGGCTTCACCGGTTCAGTGCTGTACCGGGTGTGTCAAAAAAGCCATACATATGGCTCTGCTTATGTGACTAAAAAATTAAAAAACAAGAGTCTTAGACCTTTCCAACGATATATAGTTTGTCATGATTAGAATAGGATTTAATTGTAATATAGTGAAGTAAACTTAGGAGTCCCTCTGAGGAGACGGTGACAGTTAAAAAGATTCAAATGGATTTGTTCATGCTGCACTTTTCTGAAAGAATCATATTGTTCACTTGTTCTCAAAAAGCTCAGAAGAAGCCAAGATATATCCATGAAAGTAGTTGGTATGATGTAACCCTTGTGCTGTACTAATAATCATTTACCTGATTTGGCATTCCCAGTTAAAAATGACTGAACATGCTTCAAATCTCTCATTTTGCTATGTTATCACCAAATCTTGGGTTCAATATTTTTGTTAACTTTTCTTTCCGTGAGCACAGGTTGTGTGTTTCTTTCTCTTTTTTTTTTTTTGGAGCTGATTGATCATAGGCCTTATTGATCTGAGCTTAAGCACCTCAGTTTTTGAGTGAAGAGAAAAGCATTTTTTTGTGGATAACTTTGTTCACTCAAAAGCTGTGGCGCAAAAGCTCGGATCAATGAGGGCAACGATCAATCGGTTCCAAAAAAGAAAGAGAAGCCAGGTGGGGGAAAAAATACCAAAATATAGAAATAATCAAACATTTTTGAGGAAGCTACTATATCCAACCTGATCTCATGACGAAAACGTTCCTGTAGGAACTTTTTCACAAGATGTGAAGCATGTAGTGCCAAGTATGTTTTGTGACATTCAATGTGAAATATCAACTGAGTGATGCTAAAACAGTATTTGCTTTTTTTTCTTTGAGCTCTTTTATCATGACTTTTGTTTCACAGGACTCATACCCAAGTGCTCCATATAGCTGGCACAATGCAGTACCGGGTGTGCTACCGAGCAAGTTTACTATGTCAAAAAATCCATACAGATGGCTCTGCTTATGTGATTCAACATTCAAAAATGCGTTCGTTTACAAATCAACAGTAAAAGTGTTTTGAGCTCATAACATAGTATTCTGCAAGGAACTGTGTCAAAACAAGTCTTTATTAATCAATCTTCTCTGCTCTACAATCTTTGCACTTTGCACTATATGTTTTGGCACTTTTTTTTATGACAAGCCTTGTGAAAATGTTTTAATGCCATCTTATTTGGCTTCCACAAGTCTGCAAGCTCATTTATCGTGACTTGTGTTTCACGAGACTCATACACAAGTGTTCAGTATTCATGTGTAAGGTTGTACCGGGTGTGCTACCGAGCAATTTTACTATGTCAAAAAAGCCATACGTATAGCTCTGGTTATGTGATTCAAACATTAAAACGTGTTTTGAAAAGTGTTCTGCAAGGAACTGTGTGAAAACAAGTCTTTAATAATCAATCATCTGAAATGGAATAAAAGTAGCTAGAGGTTTACTGTGTTTATTTTAGATGCAAACTGAACAGTATTGGTATGTTTTTTCAAGTTTTGCAAAAAAGTAGAGGCACATTTTTCCAGTGAGCCTACAATATATGTTGCCCATATAGTTATATTTGAAAGATTTTCCACTTCGTTTTTGTTTACAGTTTTTATGTTTACAAAACTGCATACATACAACAGCCCCAAAAAGCATTTGGACACCATTAGAGACTCATAAAAAATGTATGAAATTGTTATTGTTATAATTCATGATCAAATACATTTTCTAATATGATCTTGAAGCACCATTTTTCATGATAATGCAATGTCAGATTTAAAAATGTCTTTCAAAAGATTAATTTAGAGGTTTTAAACATTCGATTGATATATAGTTTATCATGATTTCTAAAACATGAAAAGGAACAATGCAATGAAAAAGACTTTCAAGGTCAGAACTCCTGTTATGATGTAGATTTTTGAGGTGCACTCTTATCATAAAAATTATTTATTACTGTTCCTACATAATTTATAACAAAAAACAGTATGCAGGTGCAATGCTGTGCCGGGTGTGCTGCAGAGCAATTTTACTACATCAAAAAAGCCATACATATGGCTCTGCTTATGTGATTTAAACATTAAAATGTGTTAGTTTACAAATCATGCACTACAGTAAAAGTGTTTTGAGCTCATAACATAGTATTCTGCAAGGAACTGTGTGAAAACAAGTCTTTAATGATTAATCATCTGAAACAGAATACAATTAGTTAGTGTTTTACTGCCACAAGTGTTCATTTCAGATGCAAACTGAATAGTACAGGTATGTTTTTTTCAAGTTTTGCAAAAAAGTAGAGGCACATTTTTTCAGTGAGCCTACAATATATCATTTTCCATTTTGTTTTTGTTTACAGTTTTTATGTTTTAAAAACTTTGCACACATAGCAGCCCCAAAAAGCATTTGGACACCATTAGACATTCCTAAAAATGTATGAGTGTCATTGCACTAGATAACAAACTATCAAACAAAGTGGCATTTATTTTAATGGCAAATAGCACAAGCACGCTTTTCAAGGACAAAATTAAGTTTAGAATTAAATAACAGTAATAACAGTAGATTGATAGTGAATCACTAGTGTAGCATAGTTACTCTGTGTGACACATCTGTGAACATGAGGACAGGATGACCTTGAGACCAGCTGGTTACTAGTAATTGCAATACATTTTTAAGCATGGCTTATGGAGGCCACTGTATCACGCATAGGAGAAGAAAAAAAAGAAATATGGGGTAAAAATATGCAAAACTGCTCAGAAGCTGTACTGCAGTTCGCAGGCGTGATTTGGAGTGAAGTTGATGAAGTGTTGCCATCAGTGGCATTTGTTTTTGTCACAATCGAGTAAATTGTAAGCAGCTGTGTGGGCCCCCCCAACTACCTCCCATCCTTCGTTAGTCCTCAACAAACCAAATTTTTCATCCCTCTTCAAGGGCTTGAGCAGAGCCTGGAGCTCCCGCCTGCATTTCTGCAGGAACACGGTGACCATTATGGGGCCTTGTTTATGCCTGTTGCATGGTCGCAGTCCTGTCCACCATATGTACGTTGACTGAGTGGACCACCATGGCAGGGGGCCTTTTATAACATGTGCATGAGAAGGACTGTGTGGGCACCAAATTACCACTCCAGCTAAAAGACATATCAGTCTCTTTCATCCTCCTCTGTGTGTTTACATTTAGCTGATCAAAATGTCTTTGTACACACTGCAAAAATGCCCAATGCAAGCATTATGGGAACCTGGTAAACTCTTTTCGTCCAACTTTCTAGATTAGCGTGGCTATTAGCTTATCTTTCTTGGCTCCATTAGTGGCTAATCAGTGACTAGCACACCTCTGTCTTTCTGACTTCCTTTCCACTCTCCAGCAAGGCTTCCTTTGGGTTGTTTGGGTTCCTGATAGAGTTTAAAGCTCAGAGACACGGCAGTGTTATAATCAACAGCGGATATCTCAGCTAGCTTCCTTTTTCTTTTTGCCCGTAGCGTGAGCTTTGAAGGTTCGCAGGGTGTGGGGATTGAAAATAATGTTTGGAACGCGCTTCAGCGGCAGCTTTCCGAGCTTAAAGACCTACAGTCACTGTTTCACAAACTTTTTGTCAACCCCACATTGATGGTATTGTTGATATTTGTGTTTTATGTTTCATTTTATATTACAATGGATATCATTCAGCATTGATGCTATTAAAATATTTTTCCTTATTTAACAACTACATTATTATATACTGATTTGATGTGATGAGACATTTAATAAGATATACATTGAAAAAGATTGCATATTATATTGCAATAGCATATTTTATATACTATTGTAGTATTTATTAATATTTAGAATTTTAATTTTACTTATTTTTATTTCCTATTCTTTCTTTCTTTCTTTCTTTCTTTCTTTCTTTCTTTCTTTCTTTTTTGTTTGTTTTGGAAATTTTTATGTGCTTTTTCATTTGTATTAGTTTTTGGTTTGTTTTAATATACATTTTTTTGATTATTTATATTTATTCCATTTTTAAATGTAGTACTTTCAGTTGGTTGTCATAATATTTTTTTTCTTTTATTCTTTTATTTCTTAAAGTTATTTATTCTTTCTTTCTTTCTTTCTTTCTTTCTTTCTTTCTTTCTTTCTTTCTTTCTTTCTTTCTTTCTTTCTTTTATTCATTGGGTTTTTCATCTAATATTTTGGTTTTATATTTGTATTTCAGCTTTATTTTGATAACATCTATTTTGAAGATTATTTTGTATATGTAGATGATTTATTATATACACATAGTTTATAAATAAATCTAGAAATATATATTTTATAAATAAATATTTAATGCAAATAATATTTAAAGTAGCATGTTTTTTTTCCATTTTCAAAGGTTTTTTTCTTTTATTTCTATATATATTCCATTTTTAATTTTAGTTGGTTGTCATAAGAACATTTTTATTAATTTTGTTATTTATTAAAGTTGTTCATTTATTTATTTATTAGGTTTTTATTCTAATAGTTCTTTATTTCTTTGCTTTCTTTCTTTCTTTCTTTCTTTCTTTCTTTCTTTCTTTCTTTCTTTCTTTCTTTCTTTCTTTTTCTTTTTCTTTTTATTCATCCATTCATGCATCTAATATTTAGGTTTTATATTTTTTATTTCAGCTTTATTTTGATTAACAAAATCTATTTTGAAGATTATTTTATATATGTACATGATTTATTATATACACATATTATATTTATAAATAAATAAATATAAATAAAAAAAATCTATTTATATACAAATATTTCATGCAAATAATAAAGTAGCATGTTTTCTATATTTATGTGCTTTTTTATTTTTTTTTTTAGTTTTTTTGTATGTTTATTTTTATTTATATTATTCCATTTTTAAATTGAGTAATTTTAGTACTTTCAGTTGGATGGCATTATTCATTGGGTTTGTAATCTAACAGTTATATTTTCATTAACAATATATATATATATATATATATATATATATATATATATAATTTTTTTTTTTAATGCAATGACACTGGTAAAGATTATATATCATATAATATCATATAAAATATTGTAATATAATACAATACAATACAGAAACCAAAATATTCTATATTTTTCTTTATGAATCACTCTATATTTGTACTTTGTAATCTTTTTTTTTTTTTTTACCCTTTTTCAATTATTAATTGATTTTCCACAGCAGTTTTCCAGCTCTTTCTCCCTGCCCAGGTTTGCCTTAGGCTTTCCATACATTTCCCAGCATTTCATTTTCTGATGCATTAATGCGTGTTACTCGTAATCGCATCTGATCTTTCCCCTCGCGTCGTGGCGCTAATTTTGTAACAAAATAATTAGCATTGTCGTTCCGCTTTGTGAAACGAGCTCATTATGTTGCGGAGCCTTTTGTAACAGTTCACCGCTTGACTGGACCAATTAGCTTCCAGAGTTCAAAAGCAGATCACAGGACCGATTGTGGACCAGATTATATTTGTAATTACATTTATATTCTTCGGCATGCGGTTGGAGGCCAAGGACGGTTGCAGAGTTGTATTTCGTTCAGTCGTTTTTTCCGTGTCTGTATGTTGAGAATAACTCTCTCCATGTGATTCAACAAGCAGCACAGACGATTATTGGCATGTTAGCTTATTTACACTTGAAGACTACCAGCCGAAGAGTGAGATCTGCCTGGCGGCCATCGACGCGAACATCTCGCTCTCTCTCGAACCTGAATTAAACATTGTTAGACATATGGAGGGAGCGTCTGTCTGGAATTTGCCGGTGTTGCGAGATAAACCGCGTGATTTATTCAGCGAGGAGAGGAAGGACTGCGGGCGGACCGGAGTGTGATCTTTCGTGCTTCGCTTCAAAACATTTCAGCTCCCTTCCAAACTTCTCCTCCTCCTCAAACTCACTGAGCAGAACCTTGTAGATTCTTCAAAGAAGTTCATGAATCTCTCGGTCCTTATCTTGTGTTTATATCAGGCTGTGATCAATGACTAATTTCCTCCCCGAAACGTCCAGTTTGACCCCGCGGGACGCGGCGCATACCGTACGCTCGACGGCATTGTGCTGTTTCAGTTCAGATAGCCTTAAATAAATCATCCTGCGTGGCATTACGGTATGGATGGATCGCATTTAATGAGCTGTTTTTGAATTATGCCAATGGAAGGAGCTACACAGCAAGAGTTTTGTTTGTCTATTTCGCTTGTTACCTAGAAACAACCCCAGATTTGCCATGACTACCCATATGTTGCTATAAAGGCACACGCGGACGCTCTGGACAGATGTGAGCTAATCACAGCATCAAACTCTTCATTGGTTTAACATTCATTTTTTCTTACTCTAGTGCTGATTCTGAATCTTATGATGATGTTTTAATGCCACGTAAAAAAAAATAAATACTACGAGAATAAAGTCAAAATATTACGAGAATAAAGTTGGAATATTTTGAGAATAGTCAAAATATTTGAGAATAAAGTCAAAATATTTGAGAATAAAGTCGAAATTATGAGATTAAAGTCAAAATATTTGAGAAAAGTCTAAATACTACGAGAATAAAGTCAAAGTATTACAATAATAACATCAAAAGATTATGAGAATAAAGTCGAAATTACAGGAATACATTTGTAATATTTTGAGAATAAAGTCAAAATAATTGAGAATACAGTCAAAATACTATGAGAATAGTCATAATATTTCGAGAATAAAGTCAAAATATTTCAAGAGAAAAATTGAAATTACGAGAATAAAGTCAAAATATTTCAAGAGAAAAATTGAAATTACGAGAATAAAGTCAAAATATTTCAAAAATAAAGTGGAAGTTATGTTAATACATTTGTAATATTTTGAAAATAGTCAAAATACAATTGAAATACTATGAGAATAAAGTCAAAATATTTCAAGAATAAAGTCATAGTATTTTAAGATTAAAGTCGAAAATATTTGAGAATGAAGTCAAAATGCTGCAACAATAAAGTAAAATATTATGAGAATAAAGTTGAAATGTTGAGAATAAAGTCGAAATTACAAGAATAAAGTCAAAATATTTTGAGAATAAAGTTGTAATATTTCAAGAATAAAGTCGAAATATTTACTTTACATACTTTATAACATACTTAAGAATATTTTGAGTTTATTCTCGAAACATTTAGCCTTTATTCTCGTAATTTTGACGTTATTATCAAAATATTTTGACTTTATTCTCGAAAATATTATGACTTTAATCTCGTAATCTTAGATTGTTTTGTTTAACGTGGCACTAAAACGCCGCCATAGAATCTAGATGGAGTTACATCTACATATATCTCATCCTGACAGACAAACATGACTTTATTATCTTTCTTTCTGCTGTGTGTTTCTTCTGTGTCCCCACAGAGACACACACACACACACACACACACACACACACATAAGCATATAGTAGCAATCTACACTAATTAGCTTCGAGCCCAGAAAGTCACAAAGAGGGATTTGCTCTCTCTCTTTGTTGTTTTATCGCAGCTCGCTGGGGAGTTTTTTCATCCCTCTTGCCAATATTTTGATAATGTTTTCTCTCTGCTCTTCCACTTTCATAATTTTCGCATCAGTCGTATGTGTGCTTGTGTCATGTGACTTTGTGAATGATGCATCAGGAAGTTCACCACAGGCCTTGCTGGAGCCTTTATGGGGGCATTCAGCAGTTATGAGTTTTTTTTTAATTTGCTGAAAAGGTATATGAGGTTATTTATATTAAACACTCTCTAAAGAACAGTATAAACTGGCTAAAACAGAAAAGTTTTCATGTGTTGTATTTAGTGTTGACCATTTGTTTATTCATGTATATACATTTAATCATTTATTAATTATACATACATATATAGCACAACTATGTGAAGCAGCACAACTGTTTTCAACATTGATAATAATCAGAAATGTTCTTGCGCAGCAAATTAGTATAGTAAAATGATTTCTGAAGAATCATGTGACGCTGAAGACTGATGTAATGATGCTGAAAATTCAGATTTTGATCACAGAAATCAATTACATTTTAACAAATATCCTCATAGAAAACAGCTATTTTAAATTGGAATAATATTTCGAAATATTTAGAGAATACATTTGAAATATTTAGAGAAAAAAGTTGAAATTATGAAAATAAAGTTGAAATATTTAGAGAATAAAGTCAAAATATTTAGAATTCAGATTTTGATCACAGAAATCAATTACATTTTAACAAATATCCTCATAGAAAACAGCTATTTTAAATTGGAATAATATTTCACAATATTACTGATTTTACTGTATTTTTGAGCAAATATATGCAGCCTTGGTAAGCAGAATAGACTTCTTTCCTAAAAATGTAAATCCAAAATAATAATTAATAATGATAAACATTTAATTTAATTTAAAAAATAAGATAATACAATAAAATAAACTTATTGATTCTACACTACCAATCAAAAGTTTTTGAACAGTAAGATTTTTTAATGTTTTTAAAGAAATCTCTTCTACTCACCAAGCCTGCATTTATTTGAAGTACAGAAAAAACTGCAACATTTTGAAATATTTTTTTGTTACTATTTAAAATAACTGTTTTCTATTTGAATATATTTTAAAATGTAATTTATTCCAGTGATCGAAGCTACATTTTCAACATTATTTCAGTCTTCAGTGTCACATGATCTTTCCAAAATCATTCAGATATGCTGATTGCTGTTCAAGAAACATTTATTATTATTATTATTATTGTCAATATTTAAAAAAAGTTCCAAAGATTAACATTTATCTGAAACAGAAATCTTTCGTAACATTATACACTGTACTATTCAAAAGCTTGGAGATTTTTTAAGAAATAGAAATTAATGCTTTTATTTAGCAAGATGGTAAAGACATTTATAATGTTACAAAAGATTTCTGTTTCAGATAAATACTGTTCTTCTGAACTTTCTATTCATCAAAGAAACCTGAAAATAATCTACTCAGCTGTTTTCAACCAAATAATAATACAATTTGAGAAGCAAATCAGAATATTAGAATGATTTCTGAAAGATCTGACTTTAGTAATGATGCTAGAAATTCAGCTTTGAAATCACAGTTATAAATTACATTTTAAATTATATTCAAAGAGAAAACCGTTATTTTAAATAGTAAAATTATTTCAAAATTTGCTGTACTTTGAATCAAATAAATGCATGCTTGCTGAGCAGAAGAGACTTCTTTAAAGTATATTACAAAAACTTGACTGATAGTGTATATTCTAAAATTCACTTATAGTTTGATCTGTTGCAGTTTGGCATTTTAGTGATTTTGCACATTATTATCAACTGAAAAGTTATTTTATTCGACTAAAATCATATGACATTTTAGTACAAGTAAAATGGACTAAAAATTTGACATGATGAAACATTGAATACATTTTCATAATGTTTCCGTTGAAAGACAAAAGCTATGGTGAAAAAAAAGCTGTAATAAATGAACACTGAAGAGAAATCAGACAGAAAGAGAAAGCAGGAATGGCAAATGAGAGCAGTAATAATGTGTTCAGTGCAGCTATTTCTGTGTCCTGCATTAACGCCACACTGGACCATTAATTGTGTAATGAACTAAAGGTGGAAGAGGGAATTCAGAACAGGTTTAGCTAGAAGTTGAGAAACACACAGTTATAGTCGTAGTTCAACACACACACACACACACACACACACACACACACTGACTACCCTATAATGTCAAACTGACCAATTCACATCAAGTCATTTTTCTTTTCTCAGTGAAAGTGAAATGCAGCATGAAGTGACAAAATTACACATCATTAGATTTTATTTGTTGATTATAAAAAATCATGACTCTGGCACAAAAATACCTTATCCAGTCAGAATTAATGTAAACGTCTGATAAATAATGTTAGACACTTATTGTTTTTCATTATTATGTGTGACCCTGGAGCACAAAACCAGTCTTAAGTAGCACAGGTATATTTGTAGCAATACTCAAAAATACATTGTATGGATTAAAATGATCAATTTTTCTTTTATGTTATGTTGTGATTATGTTTCAAGAAGATATTTTGTAAATTTCCTACTGTAAATATATCAAAACTTAATTTTTGATTAGTAATATGCATAGCTAAGAACTTCATTTGGACAAATTTAAAGGCGATTTTCTCAAGATTTAGAAATTTTTTTTTTTGTTTTTGTTTTTTTTTTTTGCACATAGTTGTATCTCAGCCAAATACAACCATACATCAATGGAAAGCTTATTTATTCAGCTTTCAGATTATATAAATCTCATTTTCGAAAAATCATATTGTATAAAATTAAATTATATTATATTATATTATATTATGTGTGACCCAGGACCACAAAACTGAATAAATAAGCTTTCCATTGATGTATGGTTATGATAAGACAATATTTGAGGGTGCTAAAAGAAAACTAAATATTAGGAAAATCGCTTTTAAAGTTGTCCAAATGAAGTTCTTAGCAATGCATATTATTAGTCAAAAATTAAGTTTTGATATATTTATGGTAGGAAATGTACAAAATATATTCATGGAACATGATCTTTACCTAATATATTAATTATTTTTGGATTCATGCAATGGGTCAAAATTATATTATATTATGTTTTATTATTATTATTTTATAAAATTATATTATATTATATTATGCTATATTTCTAACAAGAGGGAATCAGTAAAAAATGTTAGACACACTGAAAAATTAAATTAAAAAAATAATAAAACAACTAAAATAGAATTAAAATAAAAACTGAAAACAAACAAAAAATTGATTATTTAAAACATTAATACTGTAGTAGTACATAAATGATACTAAAATAACACTCCACTGTGGATGTATCTACCAGATATGAGCCAAACAAAAAGCCTTGCCGTGCGCTGATTTTTCATTGTGGCTGGTTATAGGATATAGTGTTAAAATGAATCTCATAGCCCAGACCAGAGTCTTCATCGTTCTGGTTTTCAACCTGAAGTTAACCTTCTGTCATACAGAAACACACACAGAGCCACACGCTAGCTTCTCATCCCCAGGCCACTGCGCTAAATGAGTTTCAGTGTGGTACTCCAGAGGGCAGGTTAGACTGGACCTCTACTTCAGTGTGCTCATTACCTCATTCAAACACAGATATCGCTCTCGCAGATTTGATTTGGCCATTATAGGCACAGCGCCGGAGGCCTCGTCCTCCTATTGAGTTTCCGTAACTTGTCATAACACGCTTTTTACTGGCAGCGAGGTGACATCAGTTTTTAAGTGGACAGCAGGTGGACGACGGCGACCAGCAAAAGATATCAACCTTCAAACGCAAAGAAAACAATACTACATTTTTCCGGCAGTACCAATAGCTGATTTTTTCAGAGTGACATCTGCTCATACTGATACCATAAATTATTTTATTAGAGTACATTTTACAAGAAAATACTGTAAGTCTTTATGCTTTAAAATTTCACGTTACTTGTCAGTTCTTTGTAATTAATTGTGATATTTACTGTTTTCTTCTCTTTTCCAGTGTAGTTTGGTTTTCTTAAGATTTTAATACTTTTAAAAGAAGTCTCTTCTGCTCACTAAGCCTGCATTTTCTTGATCCAAAGTACAGCAAAAACAGTACAATTTTGAAATATTTTTACTATTTCAAATAACAGTTTTCTATTTGAATATATTTTAATTTGTAATTTATTTGTGTGATCAAATCTAAATTTTTAGCATCATTACCTCAGTCTTCAGTGTCACATGATCCTTCAGAAATCATTCTAGTATGCTGATTTCCTGTTCAGAAAAACTTTTTTTTTAGGATTCTTTGATGAATAGAAAGATCCAAAGATCAGTGTTTATCTGAAATAAAATCTTTTTTATATAAATTAATACTTTTATTTAGCAAGGATGCTTTAAATTGATCAAAAGTGGTGATAAAGACATTTATAATGTTGCAAAATATTTCTATTTCAGATAAATGCTCTTCTCTTTGAACTTCCTATTCGTCAAAGAAACTTGAAAAAATTCTACTCTGCTGTTTTGAACATAATAATAATAAAAACAATGATTTTTGAGCAGCAAGTCAGAATATTAGAATGATTTCTGAAGGATCATGACTGGAGTAATGATGCTAAAAATTCAGCTTTGAAATCACAGGAATAAATACAATTTTAATATATATTTAAATAGAACAATTATTTGAAATGGTAAAAATATTTCAAAATGTTACTGTTTTTGCTGTAAGTCAAATAAATGCAGGCTTGCTGAGCAGAAGAGACTTCTATACCACTTTACAATAAGGTTAATTAGTTAACTACATTAGTTAACATGAACTAATAATGAACTGCACTTATACAGCATTTATTAATCTTTGTTAAAGTTAATTTTAACATTTACTAATACAAATATTCAAATCTTGTTAACATTAGTTAATGCACTGTGAACTAACATGAATAAACTATGAACAACTGTAGTTTCATTAACTAACGTAAATGAAGATTAGCAAATACAGTAACAAATGTTTTGCTTATGGTTAGTTCATGTTAGTTAATACATTAACCAATGTTTAACTAATGAACCTTATTATAAAGTGTTACAGAGAAAAGAAAAATCCAAAACTTTTGATTTATATATTTCACAACTGCTGTAAATTATACAGGGAACTCTCTCAGTTGGTACTTTGCTATAATGTTAGAATCAGAGGTTATAATTAACAGAGGCCATAATATTCCAGTACTCGATTTAATTTGCAGTTTATTTTCCAATATAATAATCAAAATGAACAGTTTGTAAATAGCATACATAATTTATAGCAAATAAGCTCCTCTCTGTTGTTTTTTAGAACAAACTAATCAACTGTAAACACTGAACATTTCCTGAGCTAAGCATTAAGTGAAATATTGTTCACAAGCTTTTATTGACATCTTTCTGTGGATGAAACACTATTTGAGACATGATACATTTCAGTAAGTTTTACTGTATCTTTCAACACGGTATGTTCATGCATGTTTTTTTTGGTACTATAACTATAGCTTGCACTAAAAAAGAAGAGATTCACATTTAACGGGCCATTTACACAGAACACAGAACAATTTTTGCTTTCCAGTGCACTACTTTTTTTACACATGAGTTCAGTGTTTTAAAGATGTTGTCAGTTCAAAAGAATTTCACAAGTGTTGCAAGCTTTTGTTTATAGTTTTATTTGACGGCAACATGGCGGCAGAGACATTCTGTGTTGCACTAAAAGAAATAAAATAAATTAAAAAAAAAAAACATTCATAAACACTGCATTTGCATGACATGTTCTGTGTGTACAGCCCCTAAGAGGAGCAGCAAAATGGAATTTATTGTTGAATTTTTTATAAAATAAACTTTTTGAAATTTGTTTTTTGACATTTTGATTTAGCAAACAGGTCTATGATATTTGTAAAGAAATTGCTTCACTGACCAAAAGAAAAAAAAGATTATGCCAAATTACTCAAACTTTTATTTATTTATTTATTACTTAATCGTCATACCTTAATCAGGTATTCTGCATTGTTTTTTTTAAACCTTTCCAAAGAGCTGCGTCTCATGTTTTTCAAAAAGTCAAAATGTTAAAATCAAATTTCAAAAAAGTCTCAGCTTGCAAATTTTGTTCATTTTATTACAAAATTCAACAATAAATGCCGTTTTGCTGCTCTTAGGGGCTGTTCACACAGAACACGTCTCGATTTTTAAAACACAAGTCAGTGCTTAGGAAAGGTTTAAAAAACAACTTTTTAATCACTTTTTAATCAACTTAATCATCATATCTTAAGCAGGTATTCTGCATTGTTTTTTTTTAAACCTTTCCTATGCGCTGTCTCATGTTTTAAAAATTAAGACGTGTTCTGTGTGAACAGCCTCTGAGGGCAGCAAAACGGCATTTATTGTTGAATTTTGTAATAAGATGGAAAAAAATGACCAGGGAAAAAAAGATTATGCCAAAATACTCAAGCTTTTATTTATTTATTTATTTATTTATTTTTAACTCATACTTAATCAGGTATTCTGCATTGTTTTTTTTTTTTGTTTGTTTTTTTTTACCATTCCTCAGCACTGCGTCTCAAGTTTATAAATGCAAAGGAATGTTCAGAAAAACGGCATTTATTGTTGAATTTTGTGATTAAAATGAACTTTTTGACATTTTGACATGTCAAAAAGATATTTGCATTGCAATATATTTGTCAATATTCTGCATTGCATTTTTTTATACCATTACTAAACACTGTGTCTCGTGTTTTTTAAATGCAAAGGTGCATTCTATATGAACAGTCCCTAAGAGCTGCAAAATGTCATTAATTGTTGAATATTGTGATAAAATGAAGAGAATTTGAGAGTTGAGACTTTGAGCTTTGTTTCCAGTCAGAAGTAGTGACCACAAAGCTTGTTGCATTATTAGATGGGAGACATGTTACACATGTATGTTTGGTGAAGGGAATAAACACAGATCTGGCAACCCTGGATTGAACTATAGGTGATTCAGAACCTGCGTTAACTGAACTCTTGTTTTAAAGTGAGATTATGTTAATGTGTTATCCCGTTAACTTTGACAGCCCTAAATTTGACACAAGCGTCATTTTTTTTTTACACATCAGTTAGTTCTAAAATGTTTTTCTGCCCCCCCTATTGAACTAAAAGTTAGGAGAAAGACAGAAAGGAAAATTAAAACTCCCACTATGCAGACACACATATGAAAATATGCTGATGTTGATTTCCAAGTGTTTCCCAGACTATTAACGTGAGTCATAAATGTGCACAATTCTAGCACAGCGAATTGGATTTCCTCAAGCGGGATGGAGAGAGACAGTCAGTGGCACTGTAATTATATTAGCCTGTGACAGAGAGAAAACGCTCATTGTTGGTAAATTAGATCGCGCTTATGAGAAAGTGTGGAAACATTCAGTCTCGCTGGGAAAATCCGACAGCTCTTCTCGGGCCGGGACTGCTGTCAATCAAACAACTGACAGATAGATGTCAGGGGTCAGAGGTCAACTCTAACCTGGGGTGGTGAGGAGGTCGGGTACTTAAACACTTAAAACTGCTCAGGTTTTTGTGATGGGGCATCCCTGGAGTCCCAGAGCCCATCTGGATGTGATGAGACGGGTGGGTACCAAAGAGAGAGGTCACCCTACAGGAGGCTTTCCCCTGTCCGCACCAGCCTTTCCTCTTATTCCACTGCCGTTCCCATTCCTGAGGATCTCCTTTCCCTCAACAGCACTTAGAACGACACATGTGGTCTATTAGACACAAAAAGACTCATTCAGTTCAGCCCACCAGAAAGAGGAAAAGGCAGAAAGAGGCGGTTGGCGGAAGATCAGAGCGATGTGAAGAAGAAATCACTCCCTTCTTCTTGGGAAGGTTCCCCACTGGCTGTTTTAGGGAATCTGTGCATTGACAACCTTCTTCAAGGAAGGAGCCGCAACCTTTACCATGAGCGGTTTGAAACGCATTCAGAAGTGAACGGGGGCCTCTGCGGTCTCGCTTCCTCTTCCATTTAGAGTAGTCCACTAGTTGTGAAAGGCTTCTAGAAATAAAACAGGCTTGGCAGGCGTTTAGCAGCCCGTGATGCCGGCGGGGGTCCTGAGCTCGGGGATTCTCTGTGCAGTAGGGAGTCTCAACAAGACCAAGAGGTCTGTCTTCCAATTTCGTTGCATTTTCACATAAAAGCTTCGGCTCTTCATGGCTGTAATAAATGTTACACATTGCTGACAAACCAACAGCTATTGCTTTTGATGGTGCTTTTTGAGGGTAGAATCACAAAGGTGGAAATGAATCCCAGTAATCCAAATGTAATCCACAGGGCATTTTCACACTGGAGTATGGGGCGAAACTGAGTTTGAACTGTTTGTCTCGAAAAATGTGGTGTGACCATCAAGTAACAAGAAATATTAAAACACATTTTAGACTTAATTATTGGGCATAGATAGATAGATAGACGGACGGACAGTCAGACAGATGGACAGACAGACAGACAGACAGACAGAGAGACAGATGGACAGACAGACAGACAGATGGACAGACAGACAGACAAATGGACAGACAGATAGATAGATGGACGGATGGACGGACAGACAGATAGACGGACAGACAGGCAGACGGACGGACGGACGGACAGATGGGCGGACTGACGAACAGACAGTCAGACAAACGGATAGACAGACAGACAGGCAGATAGATGGACGGACAGACGGACAGATAGATGGACGGACTGACAGACAGACAGATAGACGGATAGACGAACAGACGGACGGACGGACAGACGGACGGAAAGACAGATGAACGGACAGACGGATGGACAGACGGACAGAAAACATGTTAATAATGCTAGAAACATTATTGACATGGGAATCATGCTAGAAACATGCTAGCAATGTGCTAACAACATGCTACTAATGCTAAAACACGCTAGAAACATACTAGCAACATGCTAAATATGTTAAAAACATGTTAATTATGTTAGCCTCATGGTAATCATGCCTGCAATATGCTAACAATGTGCTAATCACACTAGAAACATGCTAGCAACATGTTAATTTCATGTCATGTAATTGATAAATTAAAACATTATTACCCAGATAGCACAGGTACGTCTGCAAGATGCCTGTTAAAGATCTCTTGATCTGGAAAGCATCTGCTTTGTACAAACATCTGGCAGACGTCTGCAAGATGTCAGTTTTACATATATTCTAAATCATAAACTTCTTAAAGTAATCTAATAGACGTCTATTAGGAAACGTATCTATTAGGAAAAGTCCAATAGACATATTGCAGATGTCTTGCAGATGTAAATGCAGATGTCAGATAGACGTCTTTGAGATGTACGAGTGCTATTAGGGTATGAATTCAAAATAACTACCCAGATAGTACATGTACATCTGCAAGATGTCTGTTAAAGATCTCTTGATCTGGAAAGCATCTGCTTTGTACAAACATCTGGCAGACGTCTGCAAGATGTCAGTTTTACATATATTCTAAATCATAAACTTCTTAAAGACATCTAATAGACGTCTATTAGGAAACGTATCTATTAGGAAAAGTCCAATAGACATATTGCAGATGTCTTGCAGATGTAAATGCAGATGTCAGATAGACGTCTTTGAGATGTACGAGTGCTATTAGGGTATGAATTCAAAATAACTACCCAGATAGAACACATACATCTGCAAGATGTCTGTTAAAGATCTCTTGACCTGGAAAGCATCTGCTTTGTACAAACATCTAGCAGATGTCTGCAAGATGTCAGTTTTACATACATTCTAAATCATAAACATCTTAAATACATCTCATAGACGTCAGTATGACATCTAATAGGAAACGTCCAACAGACGTATTGCAGATGAGCAAACTACGTCTTGCCGATGTAAATGCAGACGTCAAATAGACATCTCTGAGATGTGTGCTATCGGTATTCTGGCTTCATTTATTTACAATATTGACCAGCTAGCACTAGTACCTGTGGTGGTACTCACGTTAATAACATGATTGTACTACATTATGGAGCCAAATACTCAAATGTGAAAAGTATGTGTATACTACACATCTAAACTCCAGATGATGTATTGTCTGCAGAATTCAAGCGAAGACCAGGGAGCTCCGAGAGCGACAGGCCAGAGAGCGAGACTATGCTGAGATCCAGGACATCAACCGCACCTTCAGCTCTGACGAGGAGCACACCTACGCTGGGATCGGCTCTCTGGACTCGTCCCTGGATAGCAGTATGGACCTGAGCCATAACCCCGGTCCAGAGCGTCCACAGAGCCCCCGAGACCAGGCCTTGCCCTTAGAGGCTCTATATGCACAGGTCAACAAGCCCCGCAACGGACGCCCACCGTCTGGAGACAGGTAAGCGCTGTCAGCTTCTCATTGCTGGGACTTTCATCACTCAGAATCGTTGTGACATGATGCACAGGCTGCTTTTTTACTAGATGTTGAGTTGCTAAGTAATACGGGACAGTGGTGTGCCTTGACTTGAAAGATGCAACCTTGGCTATGTGTTTCCAACGCTTTGCATAATGCAAGGTAAAGATTGTTTTCTCGCTGTCAAATTTTTCTCGTTTTGTAAGGTTGTATAAGGTGAAGGGCGCCAACACTTTTGAAGTTCCTTGTATTGTGCTGAGAGAAAGGACGTTTCTCTGCAGACCTCGGTCTGATAGAAGATGTTCTTCTTTTATATTTGTTCGTGTCTGAAAGTTTGGAAAATGAAAAGCTGTTTTCATCCACCCTTTGTAGTGTGAAAAAAAAAAAATGAAAGTCAAACAAACAGTGTTATCAGATTTCTCACCTGTGTCCCAGCGGCTCCTTTTATAGCACAGGTAAATCATTGATAATTCTCTGGATGGGAAAATTTAATAACCAGCAGGTTCCTTTATTATCACGGATCATGTCAGATCCACCCTCGGCGTGTGCAGAATCCCTAAATTCATCTGGGCTTTTAAGGGAAAGAAAAGTCAACTTTATAGTAGAAACTGCAGCAATTAGCTGAACTTCAGAGTATTTTGACCCACTTAAATATAATTTAAGTGCTTTTTTATATGTAAGTTCATTAAGTGTACTGCTGAATGTACTGACAAGCATTTATGGCAAACTAAACTATATTTTACTGTCATTTTTCTTATTGAAACATGTACTGTATGCCATGTATTTAACTATATTTGTAATACACATGTGCAATGATGAAATTGCAATTTAGTACATTTAAATACATAAATCAAATGTGTACTTCTATAAAGCATGACAAAAGATTATTAAAACAAAATGATTTAAAATCTACTTTAAAGTAAGTCTTTTAATTTGATATTGTTAGCAATTGCATCTTTTAAAAGAATAATTGAGTGTGTTAAGAAACAGTCCCCAGGTAGAAATAAAGTATTCTTGAATGAACTGAAAAAGGACTTCTATACAAACAAGTACATTTATAGTACATTCTTATTTTTTTGTGCTCAATAAAAGTTATGCACTATGAATACACTAATTACAATTATATTTATACTTCAGTGGACTTAAAAGTATACCAACCCTTATACCTAAATTGATTTTTAGTGCATTTAAATAAGTTGTACTACTACAAAAATATACAGAAATGTTTTATTAGTGTATTAGTGTATAGTGTGCTTCGAATTCCTTAGAAAATTGTTCAATCTTAGTAGACTTTTATATAGTAATTCCTACATTTAAATTAAATTAGTTATAAGTTCATATTTTAAATAATTCATAAGTCTGTGTTCTATGTATGATCAATATATATGTATGAAAGATGGGTTCAAGTGTACTACAAGTGGTACTTATATGGAAGTACTAAAGATTTTTTTTTTTTAGTATATTAAGTACAAAATTAGTGTGTGCAAATAAAGCACTTTAAGTACATGATGGAAGTGTACTAAGTGCACTGAAATAAAGTGTAAGTGACCTTTTAATTCATTAATATATTATCTATAAGTATACTTTTAATACAGTTAAGCACACTTTGTATTCACAAGGAGAAACCGCAAGATTAGGTGACTTCATTTACATTTACTATATCAAACTGCTGTCCAAAAATATTAGTAATGTTAGTAAATTATCATTTGAAAGGTCTAAAGGTTTAGTGTCAATATAGGGTCTCTGTTTTATGATAGAAATGCTCCAGCAACGGTAATATAGTCATTTGTCGGGAGTGTACAAGACTTTATACCCTAATGAAGAATGAATAAATACATAAATTAATAAATGTTTCTTGTGAAATGCACTTATTTAGTAAATTGTTAATGTTTTGAAAGAGCATTTAATTGGACCAAAAAAAAAAAAAACCACACACATTTGCTGCTGTGGACAGGATGAATTTTCCTTTTTTTGTTGTTTTTTAGGGGTTCCAGCATGTAGCCTTTTAGCCTTTTTGGCCATTTCACATTCTATGAAAAACTGACTTACTTGTCCTAGGTTTTTCATCCAATCGGAACCAAGTCAGTGCAGAAAGATTCTCTGGACGGTGAATATCAATAATTATCATAAAAAAAAAATTAAAAAAAAAATTAAACTTTTCACTCGCTTGCACAAAGGAATGCCAAAACGTTCAAAAGGGGCAGTGCCTCTTTTAGTAAAATCCCTATAACTCCAGAACAGAATGAGATATCTTCACCATATGTCATATGATAGAATTCCTCATTCTGGACAACTTTGCCTCTAGAACCACTGCTGTCAATCAAATTGTTTGTTAAATAATTGAGAAAATGCAATAAATAAATAAATAAATAAATAAAATAAAAAAAAACTTTTACTTTTTTACTTTTACGAGCTAGTCCTAGGTGTTTCACTCTATTGGCAAAAAAAACACACAAACCAAAAAAAAAAAAAACTCTCTAAGCCAATAATTATCAAAGAAATGTTGAAATTTACCCTTTGGGAAGCTATAAAGTTTTGTCAAAATGTCAAAAATGTCAATTTTTTTTTTTTTTTTTAAATCATTAATTTAGTTGGGTACAGTCTTGCTAAATAATATGTGACCCCTGGACCACAAAACTAGTCATAACTAGCACAGGTATATTTGTAGAAATAGCCAACAATATATTTGTTTGGGTCAAAATTATTGATTTTCCTTTTATGCAAAAAAAAAAAAATAATAATAAAAAAATAATTAATTAATTAATTAAAAAAAAAAATAGGACATTTAGTAAAGATCACATTCTATGAAGATATTTTGTATATTTCCTACCATAAATATATCAAAACTTAATTTTTGATTAGTAATATGCATGTCTAAGAACTTTTTCTAAATATGTATTTATTTATTTATTTATTATTTTTTTTTTTTTGCATCTTCAGATTCCAGATTTTCAAATAGTTGTATCTCAGGTAATATTTAGCTATTCATAAGGGGGATTGCCTGGGGGAAGAAACTGTTCTTGTGCCTGGTTGTCCTGGTATTTGGGGATCTGTAAAGTTCAAAGAGGGAATGGCTTGGATGTGAGGGATTCAGTGTGATTTTCTGAGTTCTTTTCCTTAATCTGGAACAGTTCTTGAAGGGTGTGCAGGTAAGCACCAATAATCCTCTCAGCAGTCCGAACTGTTGTCTTTAAAATGTCAATAGCTTATTTGTGACCCTGGACCACAAAACCAGTCTTAAGTGTCAATTTTTCGAAATTGAGATTTATACATCATCTGAAAGTTGAATAAATAAACTTTCCAGTGATGTTTGGTTTGTTAGGATAAGACAATATTTGGCCGAGATACAACTATTTGAAAATCTGGAATCTGAGGGTTAAAAAACATCTAAATATTGAGAAAATTGCCTTTAAAATTGTCCAAATGAAGTTCTTGGCAATGCATATTACTAATCAAAAATTAAGTTTTGATATATTTACTGTAGGAAATTTGCTAAATATCTTCATGGAACATGATCTTTACTTAATATCCTAATGATTTTTGGCATAAAAATAAAATTGATAATTTTGACCCATACTATGTATTTTTGGCTATTGCCGCGAATATACCCGTGCAACTTAAGACTGGTTTTGTCGTCCAGGGTCACATTTATTAAAACAAACAAACAAAAATATATATATAGCTGCTTTCAGCTATATGTTTTGTTGTTGTTGCTGTTGTTTTTGAGATTGTGCAAAAAAAGTCAACTTTTAGAAGTACACTAGCATGACATCAAAGCATGTAAACATGGACTAAAAGTTCCCAAAGTTTGAGTTTTCAATAGCAGCTGAGAAGTTGTTTCAGCGCTTTTTGTCTTTTTTGTTGATGCCAGCGTTATGATGTGTGTTAGAGACGCTGTATATCTGATGCTGAGGTTTGACCTACATTTGTTGTGGAAAACTGAGAGATATAGAAGCAATATATTCCAAAACGCCTCCGTTTGTGTTGTTGTTCTCCAACTTCCACATTCATGCCTGGGTTTATGGTATTTATGACAAAATCACCACTAAACATCCATCAGTGTGTGAAAAACGAAGAATCGCCACACTCGCTCCGTTCCTCTAGTGGTTATGACACGGTTAGCGTTTAGTTATGGAAATGCCCTGAAAGGCCAGCGTGTGTGTTTCCTCAACAGTAATTACTCTCTCTGGGTTTATTACGGCGGTGGTTAATTGGCTCGTCAGCGGCGGTGAAGCAGGGGCAGTGATTGACAGATGTCACTCTGGCTGTGTGACCTTTCCCAGGATGCAGTGGGAAGGGGATTATTACGTTACCAACTGCTGTTCTCCCAGCAGGAGCGCTCCCACCGGCCCGACCGTCGTGAGATCAGCCGCTGACACCCCGCCGTTCAGCCACAGTGTGAATGTGACGAGGTTACGCAGCGCTCAGTAATCTGATGAATCCTTGTGCCAATATCTCTGGTGGCAGCAAAAGGCCAGCGCTCTGTCCCTAGTGTACTGCTGTATGTCAGTGCATAGTAATATTGGTATGCATTTATTCATTTATTTATTTACTGTGCACACATGCACACTTACTAAGAAAATCCAATAAGTAGCACGAGTAGCCAAAAATACATTGTATGGGTCAAAATTAGCAATTTTTCTTTTATGCCAAAAAATGATTAGGATATTAAGTAAAGATCATGTTCCATGAATATATTTTGTACATTTCCTACTGTAAATATATCAAAACTTAATTTTTGACTAGTAATATGCATTGCTAAGAACTTCATTTGGAGAACTTTAAAGGCGATTTTCCTCAATATTTTTATTTTCTTGCACCCCCAGATTCCAGATTTCCAGTTTTCCTTTATATATTTTATTATACAAATTAAATAATAATAATAATAATAATAATAAACTATTTGTATAATAAAATACATAAAGTTAAATTAAATATATGCGACTCTGGACCGAAAAAACAACAACAACATTCATACGCACATAATTCATAATTCATTACACAACATCTGAAAACTGAATAAATAATAAATAAATAAATAAATAAATAAGCTTTCCATTGATGTATGTTTTTATTATTATGATGATGATGATGATGATGATTATTATTATTATTTATTTATTATTATTTATTTATTAATATTAGTATTATTATAACAACATAATAGTATACAATATTTACAGGTTAAATGATGCATAATATTTAACAAGATTATTATTGCTATTATTATTATTATTATTATTATTATTATTATTACTACTACTACTAATTTTATTACTATTAATTAATATTTCCTCCATATTAATAATCTGTTTATATATATATTTTATAAGATATATATTATAAGATACTGAACTGAAAACGTGCATAATACTTAATGTAATAAATTAATTAATAAAAATTTTATCAAAATATAGCATTTCTAAATAATAATAATAATAATAATAATAATCATAATAATCATAATAATAAACTGAAAAAAAAGGTTAATGTCCTAGTAGCAAATTGACAGTACATTTTCAGTTAATTTTACGGACATTTCTTGAACCATAAAACAGCCAAATGCAATGTGTAATTCAAAATACAACTAAAACAGTGAAATGTATTCAGAATAAAAATGTATTCATAATAAAACATTACATTGGGCTGTATTTTTACAGACTTTTCTTAGCGGATAGTTTATGTTAATAGCAGTATAACCTATTTGTCATTTGTCATGCTTGTTTTTTTGCTTGAAAACAACTGCTTTAGTCTGTCCTGCAGGATTCCTATAAATGTTTCGTATATGTCTGGTGATACAGGCTTTTCTGTATTCTCCAGTGTGCATATTCAGCTGTTCTGAAGATAAGAAAAAACACACTCAGATACACAAAAACCTAGGAAAAACAATTCATATCACATTACTGAAAGTAAATCTGAGCTAAACTAGTTAACAACAACCTCCTTCTCAGAATTCCTGTTTATTTTCTGTTATTAATCGGCTAGAAGCAAACACAAACATCTTCAGCATTAAGATATATTCTGAAGCTTGTTTTTCCTCCTCACTTTACTCATTTTTATCTGTTTGCTCTCCAGCTAATCTCATTACAGTCCAGGGTGAAAGAAGTTTATTACATATAAGTTACATATTGCTGATTTTAAATGAAGAGTCATCTTTCATTCTGAATATAAAAAGTAATCAAATGTTTATTTTGGAAAGTAGAGTTATAACGTACCTGCCTGACATCTGATTGCATGCAAATGATGGTGCGCATATGTTAAATAGCGAGTTTTGAGCTTCGCACTGCTTTGCATATCACTCAGAAGCAAGCCTTTGTGAAATGCGTTGTAATATTTGTTGTCGCGCGTCTGGAATAAATTGCACACTTTCATTGGTGTTTGGCTGCGAGGGCTGTAATCTATGTAAACGGCGTAATGCATTCACATTCAGACAGTCACATCACTCCATTTGAAAGGCCCGACTCCCTCCGTGAATCAAAACAAAGCCCAAACAAACATTTGCATTTCTAAATGAAAGCTAATAGAAGTTTCATAGTGTCAGGCTCCTGAAATAAACAGTCCTTGAGCGAGCGTCAACTTTAGCTTATTAGAGAGAGAGAGAAGCGTGGGATGGGGTGAGGTGAGAGGGGAGAGTTGTTTTCTTGGACGTTTATGTGTTTGTTCTCTTGAAGAAGTGGCACAGAGGGAAAGTGATTTCATCTCTTTGTAGATAACATTGGAAAGGAGGATTTCCTGTCTAAAGTGCACAAAACAGGAAGTGGATAAGGCTCAGCGAGGGTCTGCTCAAATTCTGTCAATCACAGCTGCCCACTGAGGCCTGTGTCTGCAATAGAGAACAGAATCTCGTAGTTACCAAAAAAAAAAAAAAAAAAAAAAAGTTTTATTTTATTTTGGAATGAAATATATCAACCTCAATTGCTATTTATTTATTTATTTATTTGTTTGTTTGTTTGTTTGTTTATTTATTTATTTATTTATTTTTTCTACTGTGAGATTAGTTTATTTTCAGATACCGTAATAATAATTTGAAATTCTTTGTTCAATAATATTATGGTAATGAGGTAAAATAACCACAATTTACATTTTAATTTAATTTATTTATTTTTTCCCTTTTGGATAAAATTATTATTATTATTATTATTATTATTATTATTATTATTATTATTATTATTATTATTATTATTATTATATTTTTTATTATTTATATTATTAAATGTGACCTGTTTTTTTTTTTTTTTTTCTGTGAGATTATTTTATTTTATTTTATTTATTTTTTCCCTTTCAGATTAAATTTGTTATTAAATTATTCATTTGTTTGTTTGTTTGTTTGTTTTTAAATGTGGCCTGCATTTTTTTTTCTATGGAAATAAGGTAAAATCAACCACAATTTACCTTTTAATTTAATTTAATTTTATTGTATTTAATTTAATTTAATTTAATTTAATTTAATTTTATTTTATTTTATTTTATTTTATTTTATTTATTTATTTTTTATTAAATTTGGCCTATATTTTCTTCTGTGAATTTATTATTTGTCAGATACTCAGAGTAATAATTAGAAATTCTATAATACTATAATAAATCATTATATGGCAATAATAAGATAAGTGAACCACAATTGACCTTTTTTATTTTATTTTATTTTATTTTGTATTATGTATTTTTATTCATTAAATTCAACCTGTGTATATATATATATATATATTTTTTTTTTTTTTTTTTTATTTATTTATTTATTTTTTTTTTCTGTAAAATTATTTGATTTTCAGATACTCAAATGAATAATTTGAAACTCTTTGTTCAGGTAGTAACACAATACTATAGTAATAAGGTGAAATCAACCACAATTATTTTATTTTTTAATTAATTATTTTATTTTATTTTATTTTATTTTATTTTATTTTATTTTATTTTATTTTATTTTATGTTTTTATATTCATTAAATTCAACCTGTATTTTTTTTTTTTTTTTTTCTGTAAAATTATTTGATTTTCAGATACTCAAAGTAATAATTTGAAACTCTTTGTTCAGGTAGTAACACAATACTATAGTAATAAGGTGAAATCAACCACAATTATTTTATTTTTTAATTAATTATTTTATTTTATTTTATTTTATTTTATGTTTTTATATTCATTAAATTCAACCTGTATTTTTATTTTTTTTTTTTCTGTAAAATTATTTGATTTTCAGATACTCAAAGTACTAATTTAAGTAGTAACACAATACTAATAATACTAGTAATAAGGTGAAATCAACCACAATCATTTTATTTTTTAATTATTTTATTTTTTAATTAATTATTTTATTTTATTTTATTTTATTTTATTATTATTTTTTTATTTCAGTTTAGTTTAGTTTATTAGACCTGAATAAGAGAATATCTACTAACTATAATGTTCAGTCTTCAAAGAATCTTCAAAGAATCATCTTGAGATGTTCAGACTTGTTCATACTCCCTCAACAAAAGTTAACAAACTCGGTTGTGTTTGTTGGATCACTATGTAAACTCTAAGCAGCGTGAAGCAGCCTAAAGCCTCATAACACTTCTGTCCCACTTAGAATTCACTGGCAACATCTGAGCGCTCGCAGCTCTTGACATGCAGTCTGAGTTTGCAGTTTGAGTCCTGAGAGTCAGTCGATGAGTTCAGAGCACACGAGGCCATGTTGCGCCGTAGCCTCAAGCAGCGTATTTTTCACACGCCGCGGGCAACATCTGCGACTGGCGTAACGCGGCCCTCCTCCTCCCTCATTGCTGTTTACTGGAGGTTTGAGTTTGGGAACGCACTCTCTTTTCTCAGCTATCTCTAAATCTGTGCTAGCATCACCAATCGCTGCTGGTCGGCCACACATCTGCAGACTTCCATGTGACCCGCGTGCCGTTTCAGAACCGAGACTCGCTGCATGGAAAAAAAGAGAGAGTGAAAGCATTGAGGGAATGCGTCTTTAA
>CM065140.1:1905000-2075000 GCA_033026305.1 Cirrhinus molitorella | reverse complement strand
AAACTAAACTTTTTTTTTTTTTTAACTTTAAAACTTTTAACACTTTTTAAAACTTTCCAGTCAGGCTTTCTCAAACCAACTTAAAGTTTGTCTTGAATTGTATTATTTATTTGTATTTATTACAGTACTCCACAGAAGAAGAAAAGTCATACATGTTTGAAACACCATGAATGTGAGCAAATGACTGAATCATCCAGTCAGCCCTTCAGATCTAAATGTTCTGATCTGAAATCAGATCTGAAAACGTACAGCTTGATAAACAGCTTACATCCCACAAACCTGAAGACTTATACAAATAAAAGTTCATTAGCGTAAAGTTTGGGCTTTCATGCAGTCGCGAGGTCTTTCCTGGAGCGAAACCCTGGGCAGACGCCACAGAAAACACAGCAAAGTAAATCGAGATTTCTGAAAGCAAAGTGAATATTGACTCTTTAAATCAAACTTCTCGAAATAGAGGCTGACAGTGTCGGCTTGTAGGTCGTTTTTGCTTTGAGATGCAACCGATAGCTCAAATACAGCAGCGCTGCCAAGCTCAAATGATTTACATGATGAGCTCAACACACCACAGAGGCTTTTAATGCAGCATTTCTAGCCAGATTTTCACATGCTATCAAACATGAGCTCATGAAAAAGAGAGTCAAAGTCAACTTTTTCATCTTTTCTGGATATGCACAAATAACTCTTCACCTAGCCCACAGTAAAAACAGTAAAAAACTCAAAACATTAAGAAATATCATCCTATATCACAGAGTTTTTCAAACATTTGGTGCCAATGAATCCTGAAAGAATAAATGATTAAATAAAGCAAGTATTTTATGTGCAAAAATGTATATTTCTTTTTGTACAGGCCCAGAAAAAAACTTTAATGCATGACATTATTATGATATTAATTTAAAATTTAAAATATAAAATATAAATATATATTATTTAAGAGTTTTTATTTCATTATAATTAAAGAAAATGTTCTTTTTTTTAAACACCTTTTCTTAAAGATTTTTTAAAGAAAAAATAAACAATTCAATTAAATATATATTTTATTATATATTTAATATTCTAAATTAATCCTGAATTTAATTTTAATTTTAGTTACATTTTTAGTAAATTTGTTTTTTTTTTGTTTTTGTTTTATGCCTATATAGTTTTTATTATTTTTTATTACAGTTACAGTATCATGTTTATTACTAATATATTAGCTACTAGCTGAAATAAGGGTTTATGGGTTTCTTTTGAGCATTTTAATTCAGTTTATTTTATTTACATTTAATTTAATTTTTTATTATTTTTTTTTTTTATTTATCTATGGTTTTAGTTACATTTTCAGTCAACTACTGTACATGGCATTATTAAGACAAAATGTTTGCAAAATTATTATATTAACTTCAAAAATATATGATTTAAAAATATATTGACAATTATATACCCAACATTTTCAGGAGTTTTTATTTCATTATAGTTAAGGAAAATAATTTAATCTTTAATGCATGACATTATTAGGAAAAAAATGTTTGCAAAATGATATTAATTGAAAAATATATACTATTTAAGAGTTTTTATTTCATTATAATTACGGAAAATGTTTTTTTCCAAAACCCTTTTCTTAAAGATTTTTTTTTAAATAAACAATATCTTAGAATAATTAAGACACTATTAGAGTTTTATGTAATAGTCCTTGAAATATTTTCTGCTTTCATTTTATTTTTAGTAAATTTGTTGTTTTTGTCAGATTTACTAGTTTTGTTTTTATGTCTATATAGTTTTTATTATTTTTATTACAGTTACAGTATCATGTTTATTACTAATATTTTAGCTACTAGCTGAAATAAGGGTTTAAGGGTTTCTTTTGACTATTTTAATTCAGTTTATTTTATTTCTAGTTTTCTATGGCTTTTGTTACATTTTTAGTTACTACTGTACATGACATTATTAAGACAAAATGTTTGAAAAATTATTATATTAATTATCAAAAATACATTATTTAAAAATATATTCACAATTATATATCCAACATTTTCAGGAGTTTCTATTTCATTACATTTAAGGAAAATAATTTAATATGAAGAAATAGACATTCTTACATACATTTTTACATATACAACATTTTTAGGAGTATAAACAAATGATGCATTTACATTATATTAATTTACTTTCTTGAAACGTAATTTTTCTTTTTCATTATATGTAACATTAATAATTTATTTGTTTCTTTTTTATTATCGGTTTAAGCTTATGGTTGGGGTGTAAACCTTTTATGTGCAAAATGAGCAATAGCATAAATCAAGGCATTCACAAACCTGGCATACTTCAGCAAATCTGAACAAGTTAAGCACTGGTGCTCAAAAAGGGTGGGGACACGTCCACAGAGCCGATCCTGAATACATTTAGGGCTCTGACTGCACCAGCACTCATATTACATTAAATCCAGCTCTTTGACAGGGAACAGCTCGTGTTTTCTCACCTGGCGTAACTGTTGCCGGGCGGAACGGCCTCTTGGAAGAACTGGAACTGGTAGAGGTAGAGCATGATGAGGTGTCCTGCGCTGAAGATGGCCATCAGGACGCACAGACAGCTGAAGAGGAGCGGGTCGAACGTGCGGCAGAAAGACCACCAGGTGCACAGACCCAGGAAGGTGAAGAAATACACAGTGGAGGTCAGAGAAGGCAACATCATTCCTGAAACACATCGAGAGAAGAGGGAGACAAATCATTCTGAGGGCCAGCACTAAAGATGCAATGAGGATTTCAATACTGAAGCAATGTATAAAGCAAGTCCAATTAGTACAACAGCACTGTAGTGCCACGGGAAAAAAAAAAGTTGTAATATTTCTAGAATAATAAGAGCAAAGTCAAAATACTATGAGTTGAAATATTTCAAAAATAAAGTGCAAATTATGAGAATGAAGTTGAAATATTTCGAAAATAAAGTTGAAATGACAAAAATAAAGTCAAACTGTTACGAGAACAAAGGCGAAATATTTTGAGAATAAAGTCTAAATTAGAAAGTCAAAATACTACAAAAATAAAGTACAAATATTTAGAAAAATAAAGTCGAAATTCTGAGAATAAAGTTGAAATATTTCAAAAATAATGTCAATATATTTTGAGAATAAAGTCGAAATATTTCAAAAATAAAGTACAAATTATGAGAATAAAGGTGAAATATTTTGAGAATAAAGTTGAAATGACAAGAATAAAGTTGAAATATTTTGAGAATATAGTCAAAATTTGAAAGTCAAAATATTGCAAAACATAAAGTCAAAATATTTCGAAAAATAAAGTCGAAATTATGAGAATAAAGTTGAAATATTTCAATAATAATGTCAATATATTTTGAGAATAAAGTCGAAATATTTTGAGAATAAAGTTGAAATTACAAGAATAAAGTAAAAACGACAAGAATAAAGTCGAAATATTTTGAGAATATAGTCAAAATTTGAAAGTCAAAATATTGCAAAAATAATGTAAAAATATTTCGAAAATAAAGTCAAAATTACAAGAAAAAAGTCAAAATATTTAGAGAATAAAGTAGATATATTATGAGAATAAAGTCAAAATATTCTGAAAATAAAGTCAAAATATTTAGAGAATAAAGTAGAAATATTACAAGAATAAAGTTGACTACTACTACAATACTAAAGATACAATGAGATTTTGCAATACCAAAGCAATGAATAAAACAAGTCCAATTTGGTTGGTTGCAAAATTTGGTTTCCTTACACAAAATTACTTGAAATCCTACTGAAAAGACTAGATGTTTTACCTTTAATGGAGAAGTTTACTCAGAAATTAAACTTATTATCAGAAGTTTTTTGAGAAATTTTACATCGCTTGCTCACCAACGGATCCTCTGCAGTGAATGGGTGCCGTCGGAATGACAGTCCAAACAGCTGATAAAAACATCCCGATATTCCACAAGTACAATCCAGTCCAGCAATTAAAGGAGAGGTTCACTTCCAGAACAAAAATGTACAGATTTTTCCTCACCCCCATTGTCATCCAAGATGTTCACGTCTTCAATTGTAAAGAAATTGTTTTTTTTTTTTTAGGCAAACATTTCAGGAATGTTCTCCATATAGTGCATTATCTGTAAAACATATTTTGCCCGTTTATTTCATTTCAAAATGCTTTAATGATGGATTTGTTTCCTACAAACAAGCAGCTTTTGTCTTCTCAAGATGTTAACTGATGGACTGGAGTGGAGTGGATTATTGTGATGTTTTTATCAGCTGTTTAGCCTCTCATTCTGACAGCATCCCATTCACTGCAGAGGATCCACTGTAGAGGCAGTGATGGAATGACACATTTCTCTAAATCTGATGAAGAAACAATCTCATCCTAATGTTGGATGGCCTGAGGGTGATGTTTTACTTCTTTTAGTTTGATCTATTATGATATAACAATGCACTTGAGCTTGTATTCATCTTCAGTTTCTAAATGAATGCTGCTTGTGAGCGATGTCTGTCTCAGCACTACCCACCTGTGAGGCCCAATAATATGGTTACGACTACTTTTCCTGCAGTGGTAATCAGATTGCCAACGATTTCCTTGAGTTTGGACGCCACGTCTGCTATTTGCCGCAGGATCTTCATTTTGGTACTTTCTTCGACGTCCGCCTCCTCAAGTTCTCCGTCCTCGACGTCCATTTCCTCCTCCTCAGGAAGTTCACAGTCTTCGTCGCCCAGCTCAAAGTCCTCGAACAGCAGCTCATCCTCAAGCTCCAGTTTCTCGCTTTTCTTGTCTTCTTCCTCATCCTCCTTTTCCTGAAAACATGACAAAAGATGTTTACTATGAATTATAAATTATTTATAACTTCCAATCCAGTGGTTATGGGTAGAGAGTCAGATGTAGCCTACAGAAGCATTGAAGTCTGGTTGGCTAATATGCAAAATCAAATAAATGCTGTTATTTGCTTTTAAATGTTGCTTTCTATTCATCTGTGAATCCTGAAAAATAAAATATATCACTGTTTCCACAAAAATATTGTGCAGCACAACTGTTTTCAACATTGATAATAATCAGAAATGTTTATTGAGGTGCAAATCAGAATGATTTCTGAAGGATCATGTGACACTGGAGACTGGAGTAATGATGCTGAATATTCAGCTCTGGTCACAGAAATAAATTACAGCTTAACAGATATTCACATAAACAGATATTTTAATTTGTAATAATATTTCATAATTTCACAGTTTTTAACTGTATTTTTAATCAAATAAATGCAGCCTAGTAACACCCTAGCAACCCAACTGCATAGCAACACCTTAGCAACCACCCTGGGTACCTTAGCAACCACATAGCAACACCACTGCAACCACCCCGAATACCCTAGCAACCGCCCTAGCAACCACATCAGGTACCCTAACAACCACCCCGAGTACTCTAGCAACCACATAGCAACATCTTAGCAACCACCCTGGGTACCCTAGCAACTGCATAGCAACACCCTAGCAACAACCCCAAATACCCTAGCAACCACCCCGGGCACCCTTGCAACCACATAGCAACCACTTTGGGTCCCCTAGCAACTGCATAGCAACACCCTAGTAACCACCCCAGGTACCCTAGCAACCACATAGCAACACCCTAGCAACAACCCCAAGTACCCTAGCAACCACCCCGGGTACCCTACCATATGCATAGCAACACCCTAGCAACCATCCTGGGTACCCTTGCATATGCATAGCAGCACCATAGCAACCACCCCGAGTACCCTAGCAACTGCATAGCACGCCCTAGCAACCACCCCGAGTACCCTAGCAACCGCATAGCAACACCCTAGCTACCACTCAGTGTACCTTAGCAACCACCCCGAGTACCCTAGCAACTGCATAGCACGCCCTAGCAACCACCCCGAGTATCCTAGCAACGCATAGCAACACCCTAGCTACCACTCAGTGTACCTTAGCAACCGGATAGCAACACCCTAGCAACCATCCTGGGTACCCTAGTATACCCATAGCAGCACCATAGCAACAGCCCTAGCAATCACATAGAAACACCCTAGCAACCACTCTGAGAACCTTAGCATCTATCCATCGATCTGTCTATATTAAACTTTAGGCTTTTAAAACAACGTTAAATCTATCTATCTGTCTATTTGTCTGTCTGTCTATCTGACTATATTGCCTTCAAGCTTTTAATACTGCTTTAACCTTAAAACTATCAGGCAGTTCTTTCTCTTTGACAGCAAAACAAAAAAACAACAACAAAACAAAACAAAAAAACAAAACAAAATCAATCTGTTGTAAAATGAATCTGTTCTCTCTAAGAAAGGCTAGAGGAGCCTCCGGTTGTCCCCAGCACAGATTTAATCAAATTCAAGCCCATAACTCAGCAAAACTCAATTCTTACAGTCAGAATAGACTTCAGTTTCAAAGGCAACATCCGTCAGGTTCAGACAAACATTTTTTGGGTCGGTGAGTGATACTCAAAACCAGAAATTTTATTTTGGAATATTAAATGTGATCCAATTCACTGGGGAAGGTGAAGATCGGCAGACAAAATGATGCCACATGAAACATTTTTCCACGAGAAAAAAAACATTTCTTCAAGACAGAGCTATGAAGGATTAACAAAACTCTGCAAAACGTTATATAATGCTGGCTGCGTGTGAGGAATTCAGTCTGAAAGTTATTAGTGTGTCGGACATCGTCTAGAGGTTCGGTGATCAAATCAAGAGAGGCTTGTTGACATCAGCGCACTCACAAAAACATGTTCTCAGAACGCTTCGAAAACAATTCTAAATGTTCTCTAAACCATTAAAACCAAATGTTATGTGAACGCTAAAGAAAACATTAACATTCCATTTTATTATTGCAAGCATTATAGTAAAGTTACTTCTGAAACGATGAAGTAAAATGTTTCTGAAAAACATTTCATGAATGATGTATAAACAATGTTTCTGCTGTTTTGAGAACATCATAAAAGAGCAGATAACTGAACAGACATTATATTAATGTTACTGGAAGAATGTTTGTTCATAACTTGTCAGAAAGTTAGCCAAACTTCAGAGAGCGTTCCTGTTAGCTGGGTCATCGCTAGTTTATGAAACACTCAAACTCTCTAAATGCTAGGCTGCTCTCAGTGCGTTAAATATACCCAGATTGAAATAATACAAGTCCTGCTGAGCTAAATCAGCTGTTTATTTGAACGAGCCTCGCTTCACAGTGAAGACAAAAAACTGACAGTGTTTCCCTCGACTATATTTACCATATTACTACAGTGAATGAGTGCTCTGTGCACCTCCTAAACAGCTCATCTTAATGGGCAAAACACACAAAAACAGCCTTCTGGTAAAACTTCAGAAAAAAGCCATGTGAATTCAGTACTTCTATCTGATCATCCAAACTGATAGAATAAGTCACGCTTGATGAGAAGGATTTGTAAAAGGTTTGTGTTTGTAAAGCATGCAATGGCTTGTTTTTAACAGTGAAGTAAAAATGTTTTAATGATGTGTTTGTTTCGTCTGTACTGGAGTCATTATTATGATGTTTTTATCAGCTGTTTCGACTCTAATTCTGACGGCACCCATTCACTGCAGAGGATCCATTCTCGAAATTTTGTCATATATTGGCAGGTAAACCAAAACCACTGGTAAAAGGCACAAACCATCCATGGAAAACTCAATGGAAACACTGTATTTCATTCAGAGGAGTGTATTTTAAAAATTATTGGCGCTTGCTTCAAGCAATCAAAGTGATTAACTAAGAAACAACAAAGAAATAATGGAGATTCCTGATGTGAAAGGTGATCGTTTGTGCTGTCCATGGTGCTGAAATCAATAACGGAAATCAGTTTGATTGGTTTTGATTTATATCTAAACATTTATTGCTATAAACGAGTAATTAAAATAGATTTCACCATTTTGAGATTATTCACACTACCTGTCGTAGTTTCCCTTTTCAAATGCTTTCAAATGTCATATTTTACATTTAATTTTCTCTCAAATCATGAGAGCACAGTCTGCTGATTGACTGTTTTTGTTTATGTGTCACTGTACTGGAAGCCCCGCCCACTGCAACACCTCATTGGTCGAAATTCATGCTCATAACTGCCAAAGCTCTTTTGATTGGCTCTGAAAGTTTGCTACTGCAGTGTGGACAAACAGTTGATTATTTAATGAATAGACAGCCTGTTCAATAATCTTCAAACTGTTTAGCATTAAATATACATCATAGTGAGATATATTCAGAGCTCACAACAAAATAAACACCACTTTATATGAGAAATCACAGAGAATTTGCAAGAGGTAGGATTCAGTTTATCGCAGTCAGGGTTATTATAGTTAACTGAAACTAAAACTGCAGTAGTCAGTATTTGTAGTGGATCAATACCTTTCATTAAATTTATCCTAAAACCAAAAACAATACTCATTCTTGTCTTAAGACAACTTTGATGAACGTTTTCGATCTACTTCAAATGTTGACTACTATACAACCACAAAAAAAAAATAATAATATATATATATATAAAAAATATAACATAAACAATTATTTTCGAATATGTATAAATATAAATAATAAAATGTCACATACACACACATATATACAATTTATAATATATATATATATATATATATATATATATATATATATATACACACACATTTATTTTGGAAAATGTATAAATATTTTATACAATTTAAAAATATATATAAAAATAAAACGTGTATAGATAGATAGATAGATAGATAAACAAAACATCAAATACAATAAAATAAACAAGAAAATTTAAGTTACTTGAAATAATATATATATATATATATATATATATATATATATATATATATATATATATATATATATATATATATATGAATCTCATCTAGTTGCCAAAACAATATTTCTAATAATTTAGTTTAACCTGATATACGAAAATAACTAAAAAAGTAACTAACTATTAACTACTAAACTAAACAAATGAAAAATAACAAACACACGATGAAAACGAACACATCTCAATGACACTAAAATAACACTGATTGCATTATGCTTTCATTTCTGCAAACAATACCTAACCACTGCAAAACACATAAACCAGTATGTGATTCAATGATTCAAAAGAAGATTTTACAATAAATATAAATCTGAACTGTGACTTTGCTAATATGGTTTTAATCTCTCTATATAAACTGTTTATGGCTGTTAATTTCAAGTTAAGTTAATTTCAAAGACTGCTTATGATAGATTAAACAATAAAGGCTTGCATGCAATCAAACACATTTTTATTTCACAATTGTTTTCATTGAAGTTTTAGTCTATCCTCATACTATCAGCTATTGTTTATCATGAGTCAAACACTAAGTAATTCTCCTTGTATTTCTTGTATGCTCAGCTGTTAGTGTCTTATTTACACGCTGCTCTGTTTTTCTTGGCAGCGCTACTGCTGGTTGTTTTTCTTGGTTTCAGTAATAAGAAGAATAATATTAAAACAACTTGACTTCATTCGCACACCTTTAAACACTTACAGTGTGGTCTTAATTATCTGCCTGTCACGATCCATAAAGGTCTGAGCGTGTGGGAAAGCATTCCAACAGTTTACCACCCTCAAACTACCATCCCATCGAAAAACAACGCCTGTTTAAACACCAACGCAGCACCTTTACAGCATTTTCAGAAAAGAATTAAACTTGTGAGAGAATATGAATCAGAGAGAGAGAGTAAAATATAAAGAAAAAGAATTTAGCAAGGAGAAAAAAGGCAAGGTTGGGGGTTGGTAACTTTAGCACTGCCACCGAAAAAACAACAGCAGCAAATGTATTCCAGATGTGAACCTCCTGAACACACACACACACACACACACACACACACACACGTGTTGGAATGCAAATGCATTGTTAATGGCATTAAGAAAGTGAGTGATTAGGAAATGTGTGGGTGCTAAGCATCCAGTGACAATGCAAATATTTAGCCGATGATTAATGTTGCATGCATCTGGTTCATGCAATGCCAAACTCAGTAGCTTGATTATACAGACCCAAACCATTAAACATTATATTCATAACATATCATACTTACAGCTGACAGACCACAGTTTCATATGTGAACTTACAGCATGTAACGTGTATCATTTTATTATAATCAGAAAGCATTTAAGGGCTGTGCTGAAATGTGCTGAAAATGCACTCGTCGTCAGGCAATCAGAGATGTAGATGGGATTGTTTCTTTATCAGATTTGTAAAACTGTGTAATTCCAACGGATCCTCTGGAGTGAATGGGTGCCGTCAGAATGAGAGTCTGAACAGCTGATAAAAACATCACAATAATCCACACCACTCCAGTCCATCAGTTAACATCTTGAGAAGACAAAAGCTCAAACAAATCCATCATTAGCTCAAATATGAGTCAATAATCCATAATTACAACAGCGTTTTAGTTGCACATTAGAAAAATTCTAAGATTATGAGAATAAAGTTGTAATATTTTGAGAATAAAGCAGAAATGACAAGAATAAAGTCAAAATACTTCAAAAATAAAGTCGAAATTACAATAATAATGTCAAAATATCTTGAGAATAAAGTCAAAATATTTCAAAAATAAAGTCGAAATTACAATAATAATGTCAAAATATCTTGAGAATAAAGTCAAAATATTTCAAGAATAAAGTCGAAATACTTCGAAAATTAAGTAGACATTTTGAGAATAAAGTCAAAATATCTTGAAAATAAAGTAGAAATTACCAGAATAGAGACAAAATATGAGAATAATATAGAAATTATGAGAATAAAGTCTAAATACTACGAGAATAATGTAGAAATTACGAGAGTAAAGTCGGAATATTGTGAGAATAAAGTAAAAATTACGAAAATAAAGTTGAAATATTTCGAGAATAAAGTCCAAATACCTCGAAAATATAGTAAAAATTGCGAGAATAAAGTCTAAATGCTACGAGAATAAAGAAGAAATTACGAGAATAAAAGTCAAAATATCTTGAAAATAAAGTAGAAATTACAAGAATAAAGTCAAAATATTACGAGAATAAAGTAGAAATTATGAGAATAAAGTTAAGTACTACAAGAATAAAGTCAGAATATTGTAAGAATAAAGTAAAAATTACAAAAATAAAATTGAAATATTTCTGAAAAAAAATAGAAATATTTCTAAAATAAAATCCAAATACTTTGAAAATATAGTAGAAAGTACACGAATAAAGTCTAAATATTACAAGAATAAAGTTGAAATACTACGAGAATAAAGTAGAAATTATGACAATAAAGTCAAAATATTTCAAGAATAAAGTCCAAATACTTCAAAAATATAGTGGAAATTACAAGAATAAAGTCAAAATGTTTTGAGAATAAAGTCGAAATAACGAGAATGAAGTCGAAATATTTCGAGAATAAAGTCAAAATACTATGAGAATAAAGTAAAAATTATATTATATAACTCAAAAAAGACAACAACATAACTTATGTTATATATATAATGAGTTCACTTCAACCTTTAGAACGTTTTATAGTTGTTTTTAATTAAATACATGTGAGGAACGAAAGGTTGGATGCCATATACGTTTTTGTGGAGTAAGTAGTGGAATAATCACAAAGTAAATAATTTAATGAATTGATTCACATGATTTTACTCTCGAAATGTTACAACTTTAGTCTCATAATTTTAGTTTTTTATTTATTTTTTTTTTTCAATGTGGCACTAAAACTGTCATATATAATAACACTTCCTCTAGTGACTCACATTTTAGTTTAAAATGTCTTAGCGATGGATCTGTTTCAGCTTTTGTCTTCGTAAGATGTTAACTGATGGACTGGAGTGTTGTGGATTACTTGTGGATTCCTGTGATGCTTTTATCAGCTGTTTGGACTCTCATTCTGACGGCACCCATTCACTGCAGATCCATTGGTGAGCATGTGATGTACATTTTCAGCAACTTTTCATTCCTTTAACTGTCACTTTGGAATATAAGTTGCAGCACATTTCAAACTAAATAAAAACGTTTGTCAAGACAAACTTTGAAGTTGGCTTGAGAAAGCTGGATCAGAAAGTTAAGTAATTTTTTTTTTTTTAAAGTTTAGAAAGTTTTAAGTTTGACGGTTTTCAGTCTGAAATAGTTTGAACTTTAAAGTAGTTTTCACTAGCATGTTGTTAACATGATTAACAAGTTGCTAGCATGTTTCTAGCAAGATTAGCATGTTGCTAGCAAGTTACTACCATTATTAGCATGTCATTGGCATGTTAACATGTTTCTAGCATGATTAGCATGTCACTAGCACATTTCTAGCATGCTTTGCATGTCATTAGCATGCTGTTAGCATGTTGCTAGCATAATTAGCAAGTTACTAGCATGTTGTTAACATGATTCTAGCATGATTATCATGATTCTAGCATGTTTATAGTATAATTAGCAAGTTGCTAGCATGTTTATATCATGATTAACAAGTTTGTATCAGGTTTCTAGCATGATTAGCATTTTGTTAGCATGTTGTTAACATGTTTCTGGCATGATTAACATGTTGCTAGCATGATTAGCATGTCATTAACATGTTACTAGCATATTTCTAGCATGATTAGCAAGTTGCTACCATGTTTCTAACATATATTAGCAAGTTACTAGCATGTTGTTAACATGATTATCATGATTCTAACATGATTATCAAGTTGGTAACATGTCTCTAGCATGATTAAGTTACTAGCATGTTAGGATGATTCTAACAAGATTATCATGTTGCTAGCATGTTTATAGCATGATTAGCAAGTTGCTAGCATGTTTATATCACAATTAACAAGTTTGTAACAGGTTTCTAGCATGATTAGCATTTTGTTAGAATGTTGTTAACATGTTTCTGGCATGATTAACATGTTGCTAGCATGATTAGCATGTCATTAACATGTCACTAGCATATTTCTAGCATGATTAGCAAATTGCTACCATGTTGTTAACATGATTATCATGATTCTAACATGATTATCAAGTTGGTAACATGTCTCTAGCATGATTAAGTTATTAGCATGTTAACATGATTCTAACAAGATTATCATGTTGCTAGCATGTTTATAGCATGATTAGCAAGTTTGTAACATGTTTCAACATGATTAACATGTCATTAGCATGTTGTTAACATGTTTTTGGCATGATTAGCATGTTATTAGCATATTGTTAGCATGATTAGCAAGTTAATTTGAATGAGTTTGAATTAGAAATAGTACATAGAAGTCTGAAGGGATTGTGGGAGTTTTGTCAGTGTGAGTTTGAATAGTCTTGGCTCATTTGAACATTCCCTCAATGTAAGTCTATGGGATTTTTCCCAGTTTTCATCGTTACTTTTAGGAAAATCGTAAGTCCGATCAGTTAGAAAATATAAAGCACACTCTGAGTTTGGAGTTTGTAGAGTTAAAGCTCTAGGACGAGTTAGTGTCGACAGATTTAGTCTCAGAAGAAAAAAGTTGAAGTATTAAGTATCTGGAACTCAGGTGAAGAAATGTAGCCTAGAAATAGCACACCTCTAGTGAAGCAGCTCCACACAAGCACTACTAATTAGAAGAGACATCATTTGCTGCGTGACAAAATCTATGCAGTCTCTGTGCGGCTGGTCAAACTTCAGACCTCACATCAAACAGGACATTTACCTGAATAAACACTGGACTGATTGCAAAGGAAGCTGAGAGGAGCCATCGAAAACAAACCACTTTCTAGCCGTGTTGCATGAAGAGGCAAAGATGTCAGTTTGAGGCAAAAAGAGATTAACCAGAACAATGTTCAGCCCAAAAACCACCTGATCTTTCCTTAAAATCCAAGAGAGGAACAGCACATTTCAATCCCATGAGGAACTGATGAGAAAAATGGCTTGTTGTTGATGTTGTTTTGGTGATTTGATTTTCATGTGGCTTTTTGTACTTCTGTATTGCATTTAGTTTTGTAAGGAATCCAGAGGAAGGCTTCCAATTCCTTTTGTTTTAAATGTTCAAAGTTTATTTTTCAGCTTCCTCCACTGGAGTCAAAGTGATAAAAAGTTAGGGGAGGGTTTGAAAAAGTTTATCATTATTTGACATTTGAGGTAAAACTATTAAATAATGAATAAATCACTTGTGCATGTACAGCATTAAACAAAACTAGATTAAAAAAAGTTTGTCAAGACAAACTTTGAAGTTGGCTTGAGAAAGCTGGACCAGAAAGTTTGAAAAGTAAAAAAAAAAAAAAGAAGAAGTTTAAAAAGTTTAAAAAGTTTAGAAAGTTTAAAAAGTTTTAAGTTTTGACGATTTTTAGTCTGAAACAGTTTGACGTTTAAAGTAGTTGTATTATTAACAAGCTGCTAACATGTTTCTAGCATGATTAGCATGTTACTAGCATGCTTCTAGCATTATTAGCATGCCATTAACATGTTGTTCACATGTTTCTAGCATGATTAGCATGTCACTAACATATTTCTAGCATTCTTAGCATTTCATTAGCATGCTACTAGCATGATTAGCAATTTACTAACACATTTCTAACATGATTAAGTTATTAGCATGTTGTTAACATGATTCTAACAAAGTTAGCTTGTTGCTAGCATATTACTAGCATGATTAGTAAGTTGCTAGTATATTTATCGCATGATTAACAAGTTGCTAGCATGTTTTTAACATGATTAGCATGTCACTAGCATGTTGCTAGCAAGTTACTAGCATTATTAGCATGTCATTAGCATGTTTCTAGCATGATTAAGTTACTAGCATGTTGCTAGCATGATTAGCAAGTTTGCTAGCATATGTATAGCATGATTAGAAAGTTTGCTAGCATATTTTAGCAAGTTGCTAACATGATTCTAACATGATTAGCATGTCACTAGCAAGTTACTAGCATTATTATCATGTCATTAGCATGTTGTCAACATGTTTCTAGCATGATTAAGTTACTAGCATGTTGCTAGCATATTTATAGCATGATTAGCAAGTTTGCTAGCATATTTTAGCATGGTTAGCAAGTTGGTAGCATGTTTCTAACATGATTAGCATGTCACTAGCAAGTTACTAGCATTATTAGCATGTTGTCAACATGTTTCTAGCATGATTAAGTTACTAGCATGTTGCGAGCATATTTATAGCATGGTTAGCAAGTTGATAGCATGTTTCTAACATGATTAGCATGTCACTAGCAAGTTACTAGCATTATTAGCATGTCATTAGCATGTTGTCAACATGTTTCTAGCATGATTAAGTTACTAGCATGTTGCTAGCATGATTAGCAAGTTGCTAGCATATTTATAGCATGATTAGTAAGTTGCTAGCATGTTTCTAACATGATTAGCATGTCACTAGCATGTTGCTAGCAAGTACTAGCATTATTAGCATGTTAACATGTTTCTAGCATGATTAGGTTACTAGCATGTTGCTAGCATGATTAGCAAGTTGCTAGTATGTTTCTAACATGATTAGCATGTCACTAGCATGTTGCTAGCAAGTTACTAGCATATCATTAGCATGTTGTTAACATGTTTCTAGCATATTTATAGCATGATTAGTAAGTTGCTAGCATGTTTCTAACATGATTAGCATGTCACTAGCATGTTGCTAGCAAGTACTAGCATTATTAGCATGTTAACATGTTTCTAGCATGATTAGGTTACTAGCATGTTGCTAGCATGATTAGCAAGTTGCTAGTATGTTTCTAACATGATTAGCATGTCACTAGCATGTTGCTAGCAAGTTACTAGCATATCATTAGCATGTTGTTAACATGTTTCTAGCATGATTAGCAAGTTACAAGCATGTTAGTGTTAAAGTTTAAGTAGCAGATCAGTCGAGCCAACTTAATAGTCAATGGACATCATAAAATGCAGTATAAGTCCTTTTCATCTGCTTTTTTACAGCGGCTTCTCAAACCATCTGGATTCTGATCATTTCTGCTTGCACTTACATTCCGTTATTAGTTTTTCTAAAGCAATTCTAGCCAGCGTTTAGCTACATTACGCATCTCTTTCTTATTGTCTATAGGCACAAATGACATAATTACATCTTCGAAAAACATCTCCATCCGCTCAACGTATGTTTTCATAGGGACTGCAGGATCTTTTATGGCAGGAGATCAAATTCAAAGCAAGCACTTAGTGGAAATCAATACACTAAAAACACGTTTATTCTCTCTAGTTCAATTAACTGCTCGCACGCTTTATATTTAAAGGATTCTGTGTATTTTTAGACGCTGTAAGTGATAAAGCGATCTCTTGAAAGTCAGTTACACCACATGAATCTCTGCTAGTTTATTTGTGCAGACAGTAAACTTGACTTATTGACACAAAAGGTCCTCGCTGACTTAAATACACATTTATGTTCGTTTCAGGCTGTTATATTAGTCAGAGAATGGCATTTAAGCAAAGGCTCTTTGTTAAACAAGCATTTATTTTACTAATTGGATTCAGTTGGTCTTTATCATACATGAGTTGATCAAACTCAGCATCAGCTCTGATTTCCTAATAATCAAGCACAAGGGAAACAATGACAGTCTGTGGAGAAACTGCACTTGCGCGACTGATATTCGTCCAGATAGTGATGTGTTCGTAGGATTTTCCTCCACAGTGCTGCGCTTTGTAATTTATAGGCAAAACGGCCTTTGGGTTCAGCTGGAAGGGAAAAAGTCTCCCGCTGTGAGAGAAAAAAGACGGACTTGAAGATACTGCCTCTGTGTTTGCGCGATTGAAAGTTATGTGGTGTGAGAATGAAAGAGCCAAACAAAAAATTATACAGGTGTGAGATGAGAAATATGTGAAATTCTCATGTCAGGTTGGGCTGGGTGATTATTGATATTTGAAAAAAAAAAGAAAAAAAAAAAAGATTTATATACACACTACCAGTCAAAAGTTTTTGATTTTTAATGTTTGTTAAAGAAGTCTCTTCTGCTTTCCAAGCCTGCATTTATTTGATATAAAGTACAGCAAAAACTGTAATACTGGGAAATATTTTTGCTATTTAAAATAACAGTTTTCTATCTGAATATATTTTAAAATATAATTTATTCCTGTGATATCAAAGCTGCATTTTTAGTAAAATTACTCCAGTCTTCAGTGTCACATGATCCTTCAGAAATCATTCTGATATGCTGATTTGGTGCTCAAGAAGCTTTTTATTATTATTATTATTATTATTATCAAGTTTTAACACAGTCAAGTACATTTTTTCAGGATTCTTAGATGAATAGAAAGATTAATTTTGTCTGAAATAAAAAGCTTCAGAGTCATTATTATTTAAATTTTTTGGGAGAAAGAAATTATAGAAATTAATACTTTTATTTAGCGAGGATGCTTTAAATTGATCAAATGTGATGATAAAACATTTAAAAGTTTACAAAAGATTAGTATTTCAGACAAATGCTGTATATCAAAGAAACCTGAAAAAAATATTTATTAAAATATTAATTGAAATTTTAATTTATATTGTATTGAAATTGTGTTGTGCAGCACCTTATTTGACAAAAAAAAAAAAGTTTTTTAAAAAGTTACTTTTTTTCATTTTTATTACACTTTAAAGATTGAATACATTTCAGTTTGCACCATATTTATAAAACTGAAAACACAGACTTTGGGGGATAAAATTAAATTAAATTAAGATTTTCAAACATAAAGTGACACAGTCTGCACTGATTTCAAAGCAGTACAAAGTAAAAATTTGGGACCAAAAATTTGATTTGCCACTTTTACCTGACCATGTTTTGTTACATTCACTAGCAGTCAAAAGTCTGGACACCCTCTCATTTAATGTTTTATAAAGAAGCCTCTTCTGCTCATCAAGGCTGCATTTATTTGATCAAAAATACAGAAAAAAACAGTAATATTGCACAATGTTATTACAATATAAAATAATGTTTTTTTATTGTAATATACTTTACAATATAATTTATTCCTGTGATGCAAAGCTGAATTTTCATCAGCTGTTACTCCAGTCTTAAGTGTCACGTGACCCTTCAGAAATCATTCTAATATGCTGATTTATTATTAGATTTTATTATTATCAATGTTGGAAACAGTTGTGCTGCCAAATATTTTTATTTTTTTCAGGATTTGATGAATAACAAGTTAAAAAGAACAGCATTTATTCAAAATATGAATCTTTTCTAACAATGTAAATCTATGCTATCACTTTTTTATTAATTTAACACATCCTTGGTGAACAAAAGTATTAATTTCTTTAAAAAAAAAAAAAGAATAAAAATTTACTCTCCCCCGGACTTTTGAAAAGTAGTGTATACTGTTAGAAAACCTTTTTATTTTAAATAAATGCTGTTCTTTTTTAACCTTTTATTGATCAAAAAATCCCGAAAAAAAAGTATCACAGGTTCCAAAAAAAAAACATCTCCAGCACTGATAATAAATCAGTATATTAGAATTATTTTTGAAGGATCATGTGACACTGATAACTGGAGTAATGATTCTGGAAATTCAACTTTAATTACAGATATAAAGGAAATTTTAATGTATATTAATATAGAAAAACATTGATTTACATCGTAATAATATTTCACAATAATACTTTTTTTTTCCAGTATTTTTGATTAAGTGAAAACAGCCTTGATAAGCATAAGAAACTTCTTTAAAAACATTAAATGAGAGGGTGTGTCTAAACTTTTGACTGCTAGTGTACCTTTCTGTCAAAACGATCTGGCATTTTAAGATAAATTTGTTTAACTCGAGCTCTTTGAGGTCATATTTTATTATCATTTTCTAAACTAACATGTTGAAGGTGTCTGAATACGTTTTGCTTTCGCTGTATGTGTGTGTGCTGTGTCTTCTCACCTGATTGTCCACCTCAAAGTCGCTGTTGTGCTGAGACACGTCCTTCAGCGGCGGCTTCTCCAGACTGCGGCACAGGAGCCAGGTGACCAGACCGACCACGAACATGCCGATGTCTGGGATGAACACTCGGATGCCGTTCCCGGCGTCTGCACCTCGGACACTGCAGCGACACAAACACACGGGCAAATTAACATTGGGTACAGTATCGCTCCTCACACCCGCTTCTCCGATCCCAGTCCCATCCGCGACTCACACCGCCGCTCGAGCCAGAAGCTGACACGCCGGACCGCTCAAAAAACACAGCCGTGTTTTGATAGCGCCACAGAGCCTCAGTGTTTACACTCTTTGGGAAGTCATGGTTTACTTACAGTTGTCTCTGCATATTAAACTGGGATAGGAGAAAATATTTTCACATCAAAAAATGACACTAGGGGTATGCGATATTTAGGGCTGGGTATCAAAACCAGTTCCAAAAAGCCGGGTTTTTTTAAGACAAACTGGGTTTGAGCTTTGCTATTCATTTAATTGTACCCCAATTTAAAGTAACATTAAAACTGAGCATGTATTTCTAACAAGCAAAATGGCGCTTTTATTATAAAACAGGAAAATGGGAGTGCCGTAAACAATCAAACAACATCGAATTGCCTCATCTCTTGCGGTCAAAACTGACTTTATCCACAACATAGACATCTGTGCGTATAATAGGACACCCGCAGAGTGTGCTTTAAAGAAGATTTGTAGCACTTAACCCCAATTTTTTTAGTTTTGCATGTTTTAATGAGTAATATTGTGTCTAATTAAAAAACGGGGTTGTGTTACCTGATAATATTAATAATAATAACAATAATAATAATAATAAACTCTCTTAGAAATACACATTTGGTAGATGCAACTCAGACATCTGTAGGTTGCAGTGCCATAGAGAAACATTGGTAGATCCGAAGCTCTCGTCATTTTAATGGTGTTTATGCTACAAAAATAATAAAACGATCTGTATCTGTAACACAAATTCCAGGTATCCTGAGAGGATTGGCAATGGAACTTGGAATTTATTTTATTATTTAACGTTTATTTTCTGGTTGTCATACTCTCATTAAGTGGCCTTTTTCATCTGCTCAAGCAGGTAATGTCTGTAAATATCAGTAATATCTCTGGCTAAAACTAGCTAACGTTAAAGTTAGTAAGTCAAACCTCAGCTAACTATTCTCACATCATGTCCAGTGTAGATTAAAACACATAAACGAAGGTCTACATTTCAGTGCCTCTCCATATTAAACTGGTTAAATGCAAAATTATTACATTGCACTGTGGTACATGAACAGTGTCGATCCTGGATGTTGTCATCTGTCATAACATGAGATTTCTTCCGTTTGCATTGCGATCTGTAAACCCTCGATTTCAAATTAATCATGTTACACACCATATTTATTTTAAAATCATTCATATATCTCTCCATGGCATATTAAAGCCCTACTTGAATGCTCCTCGAAGAGAGGCGGTCCTTCTGTGTTCAAAATGTACCAAAAAGTTATTCGGACAAGGTTTTCACACTGACAGCTGTCATTGTAAGACAGTGGGAAACTGCTTGTTTGTCCGAGGCGGCAACAGTAACTAAGGGGGGCGGGGCTTAGCAATAGGTCAATTACGATATTATTGCAGATGATATATCACACACCCCTACTATATACATAAATTATATACAGAAAAAGTAAATTAGAACGGTGTACGTCTCGAACTTTTAAGATGAAATGAGTTTTTACGAGTGCTCTTAGTGCAACAATGAGCTGCAGTGCCTGTTAAAAACACACAAAAACACTCTGTTCTACAATAAAAGCCTGCGACTCCCAGTATCCTCGCTCACAGCGCTGGCCCGTCTGGATCTCATTTCCGCGCTCGGCCCGAGTCGAGAGATTTTTCATGAAACCAACCCATTCAAGCCTCAGGACAACATCAGTTCAGAGAGCGGCCCGTCTCCCTGCTGAAAACTGAAACGCCACTTGTTTCACACTCGCTGTCCATAACGACACTTTTCGGCTGTAAAGACGCTCGTTTTCAGATCTTTAAAGGTTTACGCAGCAGTCGTTTGGGATCCAAGTGTTTTTTTATACACTGTTGGAGAGCTGCTTCAGCTGCGTCCAATCAGACTTACAGAGAGCGATCAGTTTAAAGAATATATATTAATTAATAAAAATAACTAAAAAATAAAACAATGCAAAATATATGCACAAGGGTTGGGAAAATATGTCAAATTCTGAAAACACAACTTGCTGAAATGAACAGTATAATATAAGTGCTGCTTGATTATTCAAACAAAAACAACAACAACAAATATATTGGTATTTTAACATTATATATGCAATATCACAGTCTACTGACTTAATTAACAATAAACTAGCTTCTCAATCAGGTAACACTAAATCATATGTTGGGTATTCTTAAGTGTGACCCTGGAGCACAAAACCAGTCACAAGTCACTGGGGTATATTTGTAGCAAAAGCCAAAAAATGCATTGTAGGGTTTTTGATTTTTCTATTATTTTCTAAAAAAAAAAAAAAAAAGTAAAGGTCATGCTCTATGAAGATATTTTATAAATTTCCTACCATAAATATATGGTAACACTTTATTTTGATAGTCCACTTTAGATATTCTACTAACAGTAATTAACTTTGCAACAAAATGTCAACTAGCAGTTAGTAGAGTATTAGTAGACTGTCTGCTTAATATCTTCTAACACTTTCTTTGTCAACTTATTCAACTAACCCTAAACCTACCCTAACCTAACCCTAAAGTCTACTCTGAGAGTTAGTGGACATGTAGTTGCAAATAATGAGATTTAGTTGATATGTAGTTGACAAGTAGTTGACATGTAGCTACAAAGTTACTTACAGTTAGTAGAATGTCTAAAGTGGACTATCAAAATAAAGTGTAACCAGAATATATTAAAACTAATTTTTGATTAGTAATATGCATTGCTAAGAACTTCATTTGGACAACTTTAAAGGCGATTTTCTCAATATTTAGATTTTTTTTTTTTGCACCCTCAGATTACAGTTTTTCAAATAGTTGTATCTCAGCCAAATATTGTTCTATCCAAACAAACATACATCAATGGAATGCTTACTTATTTGGCTTTTAGATGATGTATAAATCTCAAATAAATCTGAGCATTATGACTGGTTTTGAGGTCCTTGGTCACAAATGTAGAACAGTCTGTATATATTTCTATTTTTGTTGGTTTACCCTTAAAAATTAACCATGGTTTTGCTACACTAACTATGGTGTTTGTAAAACTGTGGATATACAAATGGGAATCAATACACATGGTTACAATACTTTTACTATATTAAAATCACAGTTAATTTTCGTATGGGTGTATTTTATAGAAACACAGTTAATTCTTTGGATTTTACTCAGTGTACAGCCACTGTCATCTTGAATGAACAAAAAAAGCAAAATAAATCACATTTGACCTGAATTTTTAAATCGAATTGACTGTATTGAATGTTATAATATAAAACTGTATGTTCAGTCAACTCAAATAAGTTTATTCAAGTTGAAATGTTAAGTTGTACTAAGTGACAACTTAGATATTCAAGTGGACAAAACAAAAAAAATTGTTAAACAACAGCTGTGTTTGTTACTCGGCTGCCTTAAAATTGTTCGTTGAATCAATTTGAATATCTAAGTTGTCACTTTTCAAGTTAACTAAACTTTTTTGAGTTGACTGAACTTCAAATTTTAAGACAGACAGATAAGAAATTATTTTAAGTTGACTCAACAAATTGTTTTCTAAGAACATTATTCTACTAAAGGTAAAACTCTCAGCTGGAAAAGCTACTTTTGTCTTGTTATCGATTGCCTAACACGGTAAATAAATGTTTGGTTAGACTCAGGGCAAAACCCCTGCGTTCAAAGCACAGCTTCCCTGACTGGCCTCGATGCAATAGCTTTGAAGTGTGCGATATTTGCTTCATAAACCGTAATAAGCGGCAGACGTTTGGGTTAACGCGCTGAAAGCAGCCCAAGTGTGAGCGCTGCGATTGGCTCAGGGCGCAGATGCACTTTGTAATGACGTCCGCTGTATCTAAACAGTTTACAGTATTGCTCAGAGAAGCCTTTCATCTCAGCGAGCTCATAAAGAGAAAACCGTGAGCAGACGCAACTAAAGACAAAGGAGGAGGGCCACAGATGGCACTGATTTGGGAAAAGCAATGAATTATGGGAGCCGCCGAACTCCACCGTAAAAGCAAACCTTCTACTTTCACCGCTGGACACTGAACGAGCAATTAAGCGATTGAATTGGATTCAAGAACAAACTTAGATGTTGATATGCACTGGCCGCTGGTGAGGTTAGGGTAAAGATAGAGTTTTGTTTTAATGAGCGCCGCCGAACGCAGAGGAGGAGGAGGAATGTGGGCTGACGCTGGCTGGCGTTTCACCAGGTGTCTCAGCAGGAGACTCAGGATCTCAGAGACCCAAGCGGAGCCAAACGCTAGACCTTACCTTTAACTTCCCCGGGTGAGCGGCACAACTCCAATGCTTAAATACCAGTGAAATGGAGCAGAGATCAGCTGCTTCCAGAGCAGCCAGCGAGAAACTGTCCAAACAAACTCAAGCAAAGAAGCTTTTAGAAAACAAACCCCAACCGCCATCTTTCTGATTCATTAGATACAGCAAATAGAGCGCACAAATATTGCTATAAAACTAAACTGCGGTAACTCGTGGATTTCAAAGGACAAGGCTGCAAACGTTAAGAAACAAAACTCTTTTGTTCGCCGGATTATGACAAAATTAAACTGCGTCATTATCCAGAACATTTTCTGTAAGCTTCAACAGTGCCGAGGAAAGAAATTCTGGGAAAAAAGACAAGATGCGCAAGATAAAATGCCTTTGTTTATGGGCTTAATCAATGCATAAGTAATTCCAGTGAAGCAAAACCTAATGCAACAGTATTTAATTACATTCTAGAGAATTCTGGGATGCATAGCAGTAGTTTGGAAAAAGAGAAGTTTGTGTTTCCCTTTGAAAAACATGTCTGGTGTAGAAGAACTAGACTCTTCTGCAAAAATCCCAGATCTGAACATATTTGGGTTGAACTGCAACACTTCACACATCTAATGTAATTTTAAATTAATTAAAACATATGCAAGATGCAAAACAGTATAAATGATCAAAAACTTTATGACTTTTACCCCTGGTTTCACAGACAAGGCACTCTGTGGGACGCCTAAGTTTACTTCACCATATTACAAAAATGACAAAATATTCATCGTTGGAAAGGTCTAAGACTCCTAAATAGATATTTTACCATTTTTTGTGTTAAAAATTCTGTAGGAAAAGTAATAGATTAAAATATGAATGTGCAAGAGTACACCTCAAAAATCTACTTCATAACAGGAGTTCTGTCCTTTGTCACAAAAAGACTTTCTTCGTTGCCTTTTTTCCTATCAACCTTTAGAAATCATATATCACTTGAAACCTTAAAATCTCAAAATCCATCCTTTGAAAACCATTTTAAAATCAGACATTGCATTTCCATGGAAAGTGTACATCAAAATCATATTACAAAATGTTTTCGTTCATGAATTATAAACATTTAAGTTTGAATACTGCATTTTCACGTCTATGTTCAAAAATGGGTGTGACAGCTAAAGGGTTAAGGCTAGTTCCAGACTAAAATGCATGTCTCAACCCAAAATATCTTAAAATATGTCAGTGCCATTGTCCTGTCTCAAGATGCACACCTGTAACGTTTTCTTCTAAGACAGTAAATCTTTCGAAAATCTTTGTACATTTTTTTCGAAATTGAGATTTATATAACAAATAAGCTTTCCACTGATGTATGGTTTGTTAGGATTGGATAATATTTGGCTGAGATACAACTATTATAAATCAAGAATCTGAGGATGCAAAAAAATCTTAATATTGAGAAAAATCACATTTAAATTGTCTAAATGAAGTTCTAGCAATGCATATTACTCATAAAAAAATACGTTTTGATACATTTACGGTAGGAAATGTACAAAATATCTTCATGGAACATGATCTTTACTTAATATCCTAATGATTTTTGGCATAAAAGAAACATCAATCATTTTGACCCATACAATGTATTTTTGGCTATTGCTACAAATATACCCCAGCGATTTATGACTGGTTTTGTGCTCCAGTGTCACATGTGTGTAAAAGTACAGCATGCATTCTCTTACTGCATAAAATAAGACATTTCTTAGGAAATATTGTCAACAGTAACAGTAGACAGTAGTAACATCAACAGTAGACATGAAATGTAGACTGACCCACATAGAAACATCCTAACACAAGTCTGCCTTTTAAGCTTCATAATCTGTTTTGCAGAGACTTCATTGCCATCCTGATGGCAGCGATAATAATGTAAATGACAGGGATCTGGAGCATCATGACAGGTTTTCACATTGAGGGATCTTTAGTATTGTGTTAAATGAACTCAGCTAAACTAAACGCATTTCAAAGGTCCAGCAGGCCATCTGCTTGTTGAGTAATCCAATCTCATCTCTCAGTAAGATCCGTAATGGGAAACGTCTGTCATCAGACTTACAAAAGCTTTTCAGCAGCGTAGGACAGCTATGTGCTACAACAAGGCCTTCTGTGATGCATGATGGGAGACAGAACGGTTACAGTATTCGCTGCAGCAGCACTGAGGCTGTTCTGTGTCACTTCAGACAATCAAAGGCCACACACAAGATGCACACAACTGCTCAAAAGTTTTTAAAGAGGTTTCTTATGCTCATCAAGGCTGTGTTCATTTGACTGAAAATACAGAAAAAAAAGTTATAATTTTAAGATATAAAACAACTTTTTTCTATATTGATATACTTAAAAATGTAATTTATATCTGTAATTAAAGTTGAAATTTCAGAATCATTACTCCAGTCTTCATTTTTTTTTTTTTGGAACATGTGATACTTTTTTTTAGGATTCCTTGATCAATAAAAGGTTAATAAGAACAGTATTTATTTAAAATATAAAAGTTTTCTAACAATATACACTACTGTTCAAAAGTTTAGGGTCAGTACGTTTTTATTTTATTATTTTTTTTGTTTAAGAAATTAATACTTTTATTCACCAAGGATGTGTTAAATTAATAGCATAGATTTACATTGTTAGAAAAGATTTATATATTTTAATAAATGCTGTTTTAACTTGTTATTCATCAAATAATCCTGAAATATTTGCAAGTTTCCAACTGTTTCCAAATATTTCCAGTGTTTCCAACATTGATAATTCTAATAATAAATCAGCATATTAGAATGATTTTTGAAGGATCATGTGACACTTAAGACTGGAGTAACAGCTGATGAAAATTCAGCTTTGCATCACAGAAATAAATTATATTTTAAAGTATATTCAAATACAATCAATTATGTTATATTGTAAAAACATTTAACATTTTTTGACATTTTTTCTGTTTTTTTTTTTTTTTTTCATAAATTAAATGCAGCATTAATGAGCATAAGAGACTTCTTTAAAAACATTAAAAAACTGATCCCACATTTTTGAGCGGTAGTGTAAATGTCAGCGTGTCAGATACAGTAGGTCCTTCTTATTAAACACACACAGAAAGAGAGAGGGAGTTTTTTAAACAGAATTTTCTTTCAGATTTTATATACTTAGGAAACCAAAAATAAATATACTTATTAGAACTAAACATATCATTTGTAATGTGTCCATTTCAAAGACTGTGATTTATATTCTTAATTTCTCCAGATCTAGACTTTAGCTGACACATCTTTTCCAGAGCATTTTCTAGCTCTAAATTAAACAAAATTAATGATGTTTTTGCACTTAAGAGAACTGAGAGAAGCAATGTCATGAATAAAACCTGCATACTCTGATTCGTCTTTTTCTCTAAGCAGATTTCTCAAATGTTCATGAGTCATGTAATTTAAATATACATTACCATCAAAACAATTTAGGCTCAGGGCCATTTTTTAAATTAAAATGAATGCTTTTATTCAACAAGGATTCATTAAATTGATGAAAAGTGACACCAAAAGGCATTTACAATGTTGCAAAAGATTTCTATTTCAAAAAAATTCTGTTCTTTTACATTTTTTTATTCATCTGTCAATCCTGAAAAATAAAATGTTTGACTGTTTCCACAAAAATATTGAGCAGCAATTTACTGTTTTCAACATTGATAATGATCAGAATGTTTCTTGAGCAGCAAATCAGTATATTAGAATGATTTCTGAAGGATCATGTGACTCTGAAGACTAAAGTAATGATGCTGAAAATTCAGCTGAGCATCACAGGAATAAATTACAGTTAAACAGATATTTGCGTAGAAAACAGCTGTTTTAAATAAAAAAAAATAAAAAGTCATAATTTTACTGCATTTTTGATCAGATTAATGTACCCTTGGTGAACAGAAGAGACTTATCTTAACAAAAATTTCTTACCAACCCAATAATAAATGAATACATTTGCAAACAACTTTAAACACAGATTTCACATGCGTCAGACTGCAGCTCATTGGTTCTGGTGACACGTGACTTCTATAAAATGTACTGTGAATTATTTTTGATTAACTTCTGATTTCTCATTTGTCAGAAAATTGCTGTATTGTTGAAGTATATTTTCAGTACATTGAGCAGAGCACTTAATTGTATTTTAAGTATGTTAGAAACAATTATAAAAGTGCATATAAAGATATATTAAAGTTCTACTAAAAAACATTAAATGCATTTAATATAAACTTAATTTGTGATGCATTTGAAATCAGTTACATATAATATGCATGTAGTATGTCAAAAACTTTACATTTAATTAACACTCGTGTATTTTCAACTGATTTTAAAATGTAATTTAGTTCACATTAATTGCTTGTCAGTATACTGATCAGTGCACTTTAGCTATATTTTAAAGACACTAGAAGTAATTCTGAATGTACATATAAAAATGTACTGAAGTCCCACTTAAGTTGTTTTAAAAAAATCACTCAAAATTTCTACTAATTGCATTTAATATGAATTTAATCTGTGATACATTTGAAATGAATGACAAATAAAATGCATTTAAACAGCGAAAACAACATATTTAACATAATATAACATTTATATTACTTTGCAATAAGTGCGCTTTATAAAAGTATACTTAAGCGCACTTCTTTTTCACAAGGGGAATCAGGACAATAACCTACAAACATAGAGTTAACAGAGCACCACCCAAACGCTTTAGTCCAGCTGAAGATGACTGTTTTGTCCCGTTTCAAACACAATGGAGGCAGTGAGGCTGAATCACTGAACCTTTCTGTTTGCCGAGCGAGTCGACGAGAAGCCAAATCCACTGCGGACAGAACGGGCCGAAAGTGGAGTGGAAGCCATGAATCATATGTACACTTCATTCTCCACTGAGTCATGCTAGTTTGTTTCTATAAATGACTTGTTGTTGCACTCTAAAGTCAAGCGAGGTTAGTCAACAAGACCGATAAACCCACCTCCTCCTCTGATAACCAACTCCAGCGCATTCGTCTTCCTAATAAACCCCACAAACCTCACAATTACACCCTAATTATTTGTACAGAAAATAACAGCGGGCCCAAGCGCGGAGCAGTGCATGCTGGGAGGGTCGCATCCAAAGACGCTTTGGCTTTCTTCTGTCCAAGAGCAACACGCCGCACAGTGGCGCGATTCAGGCTTCGTGTGGCGAAGCTCATAATGAAGCGGCTGTTTCGATCTCCCTTGTGTTTTAATGGTCGGGCTTAATCGCAGATTCAAGAAAAACACGTCTGATTTATGCCGCGCGAGTCCAATTTAAATAGAAAACACACTAAGGATTATTTTGACACGAGCTCGCACATTTCACGGCTCGCTGGCCCCATTAGTGACAAATTACCAGAGGAAGTTATGTGGGAAATGTGGTCAGATATGGTATATCAGAAAACGTCACATGAACAATCATCTATATTGGTGAATGATGGAAAGGATCAGACATTGAGAAATGTAAAAGGTTGTTGCAACCGTAATTTGTGAGTGTTTCTTGACACTTGATAGACTAAACAAAACCTTGTTTGGGTTGGAAAACCTGCTTGTAAACTCGTCAGTTAAAATCGAAGGAAACTGATAAAGTTTGGACAATACTGCGCAGAGTTTAGCAGAAGAAATGAAATGTTGATATGATAAAGCAAACAAAGCTTAAGAGCACATGAATCTGATTAAAGCTCCACGGCTCTGAAATAAACCTTTATGCTATTCCCGCTCCACACGACATTCCTTACTCTCGGAGCCAACATCAGCCTTTTACAGTAGCCTGCTCTACATACCTTTCTGTATTAAATACACATTGTTCATATTCATTATGTTCCAACATTTTATTGTACCAGTATATCCTATGGGAACCCAGTTGAAGAATATTCTTTTGAGGTTCTGAGAAGAGCGCTGAGAAGAAAATATGAGTGATGCTTCTGTGCAAAGTGTGCAAAACCCTGCAGTAATGATAGATAGATGGTTGCCAAGGTGTTTCTATGCACTTAGTAAAGTGTTGAGTGTTTTAGAGTGTTGCTATGTAGTTAGGGTGTTTTGTATGGTTGCCAAGGTGTTGCTATGTAGTTGCCAGGGTGTTGATATTGACTTGTTAAAGTGTTATAAAATATTGTGTTTTAGAGTGTTGCTATATAGATGATATGGTGTTATATATGGTTGCCAAAGTGTTGCTATGTAGTTGCTAGGGTGTTGCTTTGCACTTGTTAAAGTGTTATAGAGTGTTGAGTGTTTTAGAGTGTTGCTGTGTAGTTGTTAGGATGTTGTGTATGGTTGCCATTGTGTTCTGAGTGTTTTAGAGTGTTGCTATATAGTTGATAGTGTGTTGTATATGGTTGCCAAGGTGTTGCTATGCATTTGTTAAAGTGTTTTAAAGTGTTGAGTGTTTTAGTCTGTTGCTATTTAGTTGTTAGGGTGTTTTGTATGGTTGCCATTGTGTTCTGAGTGTTTTAGAGTGTTGCTATATAGTTGATAGGGTGTTGTATATGGTTGTCAAGGTTTTGCTATGCATTTGTTAAAGTGTTTTAAAGTGTTGAGTGTTTTGGTCTGTTGCTATTTAGTTGTTAGGGTATTTTGTATGGTTGCCATTGTGTTCTGAGTGTTTTAGAGTGTTGCTATATAGTTGATAGAGTGTTGTATATTGTTGCCAAGGTGTTGCTATGTAGTTGCTAGGATGTTGCTATGCACTGGTTAAAGTGTTCTAAAGTGTTGAGTGTTTTAGTCTGTTGCTATGAAGTTGTTAGTGTGTTGTGTATGGTTGCTAAGATGTTGCTATGCAATTGTTAAAGTATTCTAAGGTGTTGAGTGTTTTAGAGTGTTGCTATGTAGTTGCTAGGGTGTTTGTTGTGAATGGTTGCCAAGATGTTGCTATACAGGTGGTAAGGTGTTCTGAGTGTTTTAGAGCATTGCCATGTAGTTGTTAGGGTGTTGTTTATTGTTGCCAAGGTGTTGCTATGTAGTTGCTAGGGTGTTGCTCTGCACTTGCTAAAGTGTTCTAAAGTGTCGAGTGTTTTAGAGTGTTGTTATATAGTTGATAGGGTGTTGTATATGGCTGCCAAAGTGTTGCTATGCATTTGTTAAAATGTTTTAAAGTGTTGAGTGTTTTAGTCTGTTGCTATGTAGTTGTTAGTGTGTTGTGTATGGTTGCTAAGATGTTGCTATGCACTTGTTAAAGTGTTCTAAAGTGTTGAGTGTTTTACAGTGTTGCTATGTAGTTGCTAGGGTGTTTGTTGTGAATGGTTGCAAAGGTGATGGTATACAGGTGGTAAGGTGTTCTGAGTGTTTTAGAGCATTGCTATGTAGTTGTTAGGGTGTTGTGTATGGTTGCCAAGGTGTTGCTATGTAGCTGCCAGGGTGTTGCTATGCACTTGCTAAAGTGTTCTAAAGTGTTGAGTGTTTTAGCATTGCTATGTAGTTAGGGTGTTCTGTATGGTTGCCATTGTGTTCTGAGTTTTTTAGAGTGTTGCTGTATAGTTGTTAGGATGTTGTATATGGTTGCCAAGGTGTTGCTATGTAGCTACTAGGGTGTTGCTATGCATTTACTAAAGTGTTCTAAAGTGTTGAGTGTTTTAGAGTGTTGCTATGTAGTTGTTAGTGTGTTGTGTATGGTTACCAATGTGTTCTGAGTGTTTTAGAGTGTTGCTATATGGTTGCCAAGGTGTTGCTATGTATTTGCTAAAGTGTTCTAAAGTGTTGAGTGTTTTAGAGTGTTGCTATGTAGTTGTTAGTGTGTTGTGTATGGTTACCAATGTGTTCTGAGTGTTTTAGAGTGTTGCTATATGGTTGCCAAGGTGTTGCTATGTATTTGCTAGGGTGTTGCTATGCACTTGTTCAAGTGTTCTAAAGTGTTGAGTGTTTTAGTCTGTTGCTATTTAGTTGTTAGGGAATTTTGTATGGTTGCCATTGTGTTCTGAGTGTTTTAGAGTGTTGCTATATAGTTGATATGGTGTTGTATATGGTTGCCAAGGTGTTGCTATGTAGTTGCAAGTGTGTTGCTATGCACTTGTTAAAGTGTTCTAAAGTGTTAAGTGTTTTAGTTTGTTGCTATGGAGTTGACAAGGTATTGTAGATTGTTGCTAAGGCATTGCTATGCAGTTGTTAAATTGTTTTAAAGTGTTGGGTGTTTTAGTTTGTTGCTATGCAGTTGCTAGGGTGTTGTATATATTTGATAAGCCATTGCTATGCAGTTGTTAAAATGTTCTAAAATGTTGAGTATTTTAATATATTGCTATGTAGTTGCTAGGCTGTTGCTATGCAATTGTTAAAGTGCTCTAAAGTGTTAAGTGTTTTAGTTTGTTGCTATGCAGTTGGCAGGGTATTGTAGATTGTTGCTGAGGTATTGCTATGCAGTTGTTAATGTTTTTTAAAGTGTTGAGTGTTTTAGTTTGTTGCTATGCAGTTGGCAGGGTGTTGTAGAAAGTTAATAAGCCACTGCTATGCAGTTGTTAAAGTGTTCTAAACTGTCAAAAGCATTAGTGTAATGTTATGCAATTGCTAGGGTGTTGTATATGGTTGCCAAGGTGTTGCTATGAAGTTGCTAAAGTGTTCTCACTGTTTTAGTGTGTTGCTGTGCAGTTGTTAGGATGTTGTAGATGATGTCCAAGATGTTGCTATGCAGGTGAAGTGTCTTAGTATGTTGCTATACAGTTCAAAGGGTGTTGTAGATGGTTACCAGGGTGTTGCTATGTAGTTGCTAAGGTGTTCTGGGTGATTTTAGCTTGCTCTTATGCGAGTGTTAGATTAGGATTGTTACGGTAATGCCGTACACACATTCATGCCATTGAACTGCAGTCGTCACAGCAGCTGCACAAGGCATTATTATGTAATCTGGCTCACAGCACATATGGTTTGTGCTAGACTTCCAGACACTGCTTTTCCTCTACAGTCAGGTAAATTACAGCTGTCTGTCACTAACATCACACAGATCACCACTAACATGCCTGGTTTAACCACTTCCAGCTGTTGTGAGCAGACTCAGTATTCAGATGCTCTCCTCCAAAGCGTTTGTGATGATCTGGCCTCTGCCAACTGGACCAATGAAACACAAATGTCTGCTTTAAAACTCGAAATCACTAATGCAGTAGTTGTAAATAAAAAGTATTCAACAGTCTGCCAGGTTAGTACACATTAGCCACACTATCAGCTATGCAATCACTTCATATATAAGTGACTAATGAAAATGATATTTATTTATTTATTTGTTTGCTGGTATTTTATAGCTAGCATTTTATTGAAATACATTTTGGGACAAAATTGTTCACTCTTTGTTTAGATTGTCATAGTTTTGAAAATGCAATGCTTGAAATTTTACTCCACAAATATTTAGCGCTTAAGACAGAACGTTTGAGTCATAAGTAAAACAATAGAATCTATAAATAAAAAGGCTTTTGAAAAGTGGCACAAACAAATGTCAACAGAGCAGCTTTCCAAGTTTACTGTGACCTTTACATAATGAAAAGAAAAAGGAAATCTGTTCGTTTTAATAAAAATCAACCCCTGGGAAATAAAAGCACTCCTAGCTGAAGAAACACTCGCATGCGTGAGAGATGGTAACCAAATGCTCTTTCCTTTTGCACACTAGTTTGTTTGTAGTCCATCGTGGTGTGGAGCGCTGCCAGAGTCTGTGCGCTCACTGACGCCATCTTTTTTTCTTTCTCGAGCGCATTCGCTGCTGTCTGATTAGCATTCGGCAGCGTCAGTCACCTGCTTCCCAGACGCCCGCTGTTTTAACCGGAGATGCCGCCGAAACAGCCACAGGACTGCAAGGCCGACAGCGATCGAAGCGGCCCACAGACACCGGACACTTACAAAGAAAACTAACAAATGTGATTAGAAAGATGAAACAGAAAAGAGGGACTAGTACGAATGATGCCACCCACAACGTCTAATGACTAAATCAATCACACAAGCTGAATTTAGGCTGGTGCCACAGCCCAGTGCCAACAGTCAATGGGTCTGCACTCAGAATATAATGCGTCTATGAGGATAATTCATTTATTTCTTTAACAAACCTTTTTGGCTTTGAACTTCAATGTTATATAAGAGCAAAGGGTTCTATTCTCATTTACTAAAAGTAAAAAAAAAAGTGAGTCAAGTGATATCAAGTGAGTGTTTATAATCACTGCCAGTGAAAGAACCCTTGTGACAAAGAAGTGCACTTAATTGTACTTAATCTGCAATGCAATTTTAATGCAGTTAGAGAGACACTTGTATGATTTGTCACACCTAAGTACACTTTGTAAAAACCTTTACTTCAGAGTACATTTTAAATGTAAATGTTTTAGACGCCTTTTGTTGTGCTTTAAAGAAGTGATCACACTTAAGTACACTTTGTAATGGTCAAATTAAAACTTTTGCTTTAATCAACTTTCGTTGTGCTTTAAAGAAGTACACTTATTTTGATGTGCTGACTAACATACTGAAACACATGTAAAGTACTTGATTATAATTTGAACTGTAGCATGTTATTTGATATTTCTTTTAAAGTTAATATATTTTAACTGTACTAAATTGCAAAAAAAAAAGTGTAACTACAAACACAAATTTAAATATATGAGATACAAGTTTCAGCAACAACAAAAAATGCCTATCAGTACATTCAGCAGTTGGCAGAAAGCCTGACCAGAAAGTTTGAAAAAGTTTGAAAAGTTTAAGAAGTTTAAAGTTAAAGGTTTTCAGTCTGAAATGGTCTGAAGTTTAAAGTAGTTTTAAAAGCTTAACGTTTGATAGACTGATAGACAGATAGACAGACAAACAGACAGACAGACAGGTAGACAGATTTAGCAAGTTACTAGCATGTTTCGAGCATGATTAACAAGTTACTAGCATGATTAGCAAGTTACTAGCATGTTGGTCGCCTGATTCTACCATGATTAGCATGTTTCTTGCATGTTGTTAGCATGATTATCAAGTTACTAACATGTTGTTAACACATTTCTAACATGACTAGCACGTTGCTAGCTTGATTAGCAAGTTACTAGCATGTTTCTATCATGATTAGCATGTTACTATCATGATTCTACCATGATTAATATGTTACTAGAATGATTCTAATATGATTAGCATGTTATTAGCATGTTTCTAGCATGGTTAACAACTTGCTAGCATGTTTCTAGCATGTTAGCATGATTATCAAGTTACTAGCATGTTGTTACCACTATTCTAGCATGACTAGCATGTCACTACCATGTTGCTAGCATGATTAGCAAGTTACTAACATGTTGCTAACATGATTATCACGTTACTAACATTTTTCTAGAATAATTCTACCATGATTAACTTATTATTAGCATGATTTTACCAAGATTAGCCTGTTACTAGCATTGTTTCTAGCATGGTTAACAAGTTACTAGCACGTTTTTAACATGTTAGCATGATTATCAAGTTACTAGCATGCTGTTAGCACATTTCTAGCATGACTAGCACGCCACTAGCATGTTTCTAACATGATTAGCAAGTTTCTAGCATGTTTCTAGCATGATTCTACCATGATTAACATGTTACAAACATGTTTCTAGCATGGTTAACAAGTTGCTAACATGTTTCTAACATGCATGATTTAGCAAGGTACTAGCATGTCTATAGCATGATTATCACGTTACTAGCATTTTTCTAGAATAATTCTACCATGATTAACTTATTATTAGCATGATTTTACCAAGATTAGCCTGTTACTAGCATTGTTTCTAGCATGGTTAACAAGTTACTAGCACGTTTTTAACATGTTAGCATGATTATCAAGTTACTAGCATGCTGTTAGCACATTTCTAGCATGATTAGCACGTCACTAGCATGTTTCTAACATGATTAGCAAGTTTCTAGCATGTTTCTAGCATGATTCTACCATGATTAACATGTTACAAACATGTTTCTAGCATGATTAGCAAGTTACTAACATGTTGCTAGCATGATTAGCAAGGTACTAACATGTTGCTAGCATGATTAGCATGCTACTAGCATGTTTTTAGTATGATTCTACCATGATTAGCATGTTACTAGCATTTTACTAACATGTTTCTAGCATGGTTAACAAGTTGCTAACATGTTTCTAATATGATTAGCAAGTTACCAGCATGTTGCTAACATGATTAGCATGTTATTAGCATGTTGTTAGCATGATTAGCATGTTATTAGCATATTGTTAGCATGATTAGCATGTTAGCTTGAATGAGTTTGAATGGATTGATTGAGTCGCAAGGGATTGTGGGAGTTTTGTCAGTGTGAGTTTGAATAGTCTTGGCTCATTTGAACATTCCCTCAATGGAAGTCTATGGGATTTTTCAGTTTTAATCATTATTTTTAGGAAAATCATAATTACGATCAGTTAGAAAAGATATAGCACACTCGTCAGATCAGTCTGAAGATCTGGGCTGAGTTTGGAGTTTCTCTAGGAGGAATTAGAGTTGGTAATTTTAGTCTCAAAAAAATAATAATAACTGTAAGTTTAAGTCGGATTTCAGTAAGTTTGCTTTATCAAGAAGTTACAAATATACTTAAGTCCTACTTAAGTGGGTCAAAGAAGCACTCTAAAATTAATGTATACAATTTTCATAATAAGTACTCTTTTAAAAAAAATATGCTAAAGTGTATACGTTCTTAGAAGGGAAGAGTCAGCATTTAGTCACTGGACTAACCTAAACTTGACAGCTTAAGTAATTTCAGAGCCTCTAAAGCCTCAAAAAGATATTTTGGCATTTTAGTGCATTTTAGTTGATAAACGGCATCATTAAACTACATATTTCAACAAACGCTGTGGTTGGACGACAATACCAAGATATTGTTTTTCTCTTTTTATGAAAAATATTACCCAATATCATTCATTGTTCTGTCATGTATTATGTGAGGAGGGACAGATGGACCGGCCCTGATCATGTTTTATCATCCATATTGTTTTCAAATGCGTTATTTTGTTATTCAATATTCAGTTTCTTGCTGCGTTCTGACGGATCATCCGCCCGACGCACGTCCAGGCCGCGCAAAGCCTCCAAAGAAAACATCACACACTTTGCAAATGCGTTTGGTGTTGCCAACATTCACACAGACGAGTCCAGCTCTCTAATCTGAAGAAAAAGAAGCAAAAAATAAAATAAAAAATGCTTACCTTTCAAAGCCCAACTGCCGTATTGATCTCTCCCATGATGAACCTGCGAAAACAACACAAAGAGGTGTTCAAAAACAGCACTGAGATCATTCAATCGATTATTTGGCACAGTAGTTAAAGCTCAAGGCTGGTAATCAAAAAGTTGCTGGTTTGAACCTTAAAAGTAGTGAACTATGAGCCACTGGCTGATGATTGGAAAGACGTGAAAAGTCTCTAAATGGCAGGTTTATGGAAGAAAACACTAGTAAAGAAGTAACTGATTTAAAATGCATTTATTTCATACTCAGTATAGTTTAAGCCTGTTGACATATTAACTGACATATCGCTCAAGACTGCAATTATTTGTGCACAATGCACATTTCTTAATATTAAGCCTAAAATATGTTTTAATATCACTATTGATGAGAATTGTAAATTAATTTTTGGTCTTTAAATGCAAAATATTTAAAGTGTACCTAAAGTATTCTTGCAAAAGTACCATTTTAACACACTCAAATATACTTAAGTATATCTTTAGTTGGACTTCGCAATTGCACAATTAAAGTGCATTAAAAAATGCTAGTATGTTTTTTAGCATCATAAGCATGTTGCTAGCATGTTTCTAGCATGATTAGCAAGTTACTAGCATGTTGCTAGCATGATTCTAGCATAATTAGCATGTTTTTAACATGATTAGCATGTTTCTAACATGATTAACAAGTTACTAGCATGTTGCTAGCATGATTCTAACATGATTAGCAAGTCACTAGTATGTTTCTATCATGATTAACAAGTTACTAACATATTGTTAGAATGATTAGCATGTTACTAGCATGATTAGCATGTTACTAGCATATGCTTAACATGTTACTAGCATGTTTATAGCATGATTAGCAAGTTACTAGCATGTTGCTAACATGTTTCTAACATGATTAACAAGGTACTAGCATGATTCCAGTTGCTAGGTTTGGATAGATAGCTAGACAGAGACAAACTTTAAGTTGGCTTGAGAAAGCCGGACCAGAAAGTTTAAAAAGTTTTAAAAAGTTAACATGTTTAAATATGCTAGTAGGTTTTTGGCATTATTAGCAAATTGCTAGCATGTTTCTAGCATGATAAGCAAGTTGCTAGCATGTTTCTAGCATGATTAACAAGTTACTAGCATTTTGCTAGCATGATTCTAGCATGATTAGCATGTTACTAGCATGTTTCCAGCATGATTGGCAAATTGCTAGTATGTTTCTAGCATGTTCCTAACATGATTGATAAGGTACTAGCATGAATTTAGTTGCTAGGCTTGGCTAGATAGATAGATAGATAGATAGATAGATAGATAGATAGATAGATAAACTTTAAGTTGGCTTGAGAAAGCCGGACCAGAAAGTTTAAAAGTTTATTAAGTTTAAGACATTTTAAAAAGTTAGTATGTTTAGAAATGTGCTAGTATGTTTGCATGTTGTTAACATGTTTCTAGCATGATTAACAAGTTACTAGCATTTTGCTAGCATGATTCTAGCATGATTAGCTTGTTACTTGCATGATTTTAACATGATTAGCTTGTTACTAGCATGTTTTAGCATGGTTAGCAAGTTGCTAACATTTTTCTAGCATTATTAGCAAGTTACTAGCATGTTGCTTGCATGATTCTAGCATGATTAACGTTACTAGCCTGTTTCTAGCATGATTAGCAAGTTGCTGGCATTTTCTAGCATGATTAGCAAGCTACTAGCATGTTGCTAGCATGTTTCTAACATGATTAACAAGGTACTAGCATGATTCCAGTTGCTAGGTTTGGATAGATAGCTAGACAGAGACAAACTTTAAGTTGGCTTGAGAAAGCCGGACCAGAAAGTTTAAAAAGTTTTAAAAAGTTAACATGTTTAAATATGCTAGTAGGTTTTTGGCATTATTAGCAAATTGCTAGCATGTTTCTAGCATGATAAGCAAGTTGCTAGCATGTTTCTAGCATGATTAACAAGTTACTAGCATTTTGCTAGCATGATTCTAGCATGATTAGCATGTTACTAGCATGTTTCCAGCATGATTAGCAAATTGCTAGCATGTTTCTAGCATGTTCCTAACATGATTGATAAGGTACTAGCATGATTCTAGTTGCTAGGCTTGGCTAGATAGATAGATAGATAGATAGATAGATAGATAAACTTTAAGTTGGCTTGAGAAAGCCGGACCAGAAAGTTTAAAAGTTTATTAAGTTTAAGAAGTTTTAAAAAGTTAGTATGTTTAGAAATGTGCTAGTATGTTTGCACGTTGTTAACATGTTTCTAGCATGATTAACAAGTTACTAGCATTTTGCTAGCATGATTCTAGCATGATTAGCTTGTTACTTGCATGATTTTAACATGATTAGCTTGTTACTAGCATGTTTTAACATGGTTAGCAAGTTGCTAACATTTTTCTAGCATTATTAGCAAGTTACTAGCATGTTGCTTGCATGATTCTAGCATGATTAACGTTACTAGCCTGTTTCTAGCATGATTAGCAAGTTGCTGGCATTTTCTAGCATGATTAGCAAATTGCTAGCATGTTGCTAGCATGTTTCTAACATGATTAACAAGGTACTAGCATGATTCTAGTTGCTAGGCTTAGCTAGATAGATGATTAGCAAGTTGCTAGTATGTTTCTAGCATATTGCTAGCATGATTAGTATGTTACTAGCATGATAGATAGATTTTTTTCATCAAGAATGCACTAAACTGACCAAAATTGACAGCAAAGACATTCATGTTACATAAAATTTCCAATAAATGCTGTTCTTTTGATCTTTCTATACACCTGTGAATCTTGAAGAATAAAATCCATGACAGTTTTAACAAAAATATCTGTTTCTTAAGCAGCAAATGAAATCAGCGGATTAGAATGATTTCTGAAGGCTGAAGTAATGGTGCTGAAAATGCAGCTTTGATCACAGAAATAAATTACATTTGAACAGATACTGACTAGAAAACAGCTGTTTTTAATTATAATAATATTTTAGAATTTTACTCTATTTTTGGTCAAATAAATGCAGCCTTGGTTAAAAACATAAATCAAAAAATGTATTTAATTCGACTTAAAGGGATAGTTCACTTTGAAATTAATTTTTGATATGTTTTAGCTTACCCCAAGGGCATCCAAGATGTAGGTGTCTTTGTTTCCGCAGTAGTTTCAATTTTGATATTTTTAGGTCCAACCGTTCTTGTCTGTCTGTCATATAATGCATGCCTATGGTCACCTCATCAAAGAAAATGCACAGATTCAAATTAAACAGTCCAAATTAAACAATTCCACATCGTAAGTAAACATTGATGGCCTAAGACACGAAACGAGCGGTTTGTGTGAGAAAACTAACGGTATTTATATCGTTTTTTACCTCTTGTAAACAACTATGTCCAGGTTGAAGTGCACGAGCGTCCTGGTGTGTGAACGCGCGTTCTGGCTTAGATCCGGAAGTAAACTCTCGCGCGTGCGTACGTAATTCTTCTCTTTTTTGTCGGTTTAAACATCCCGGATAAACGCAAACTAGTACCATTTTTGTTAGCCGTCTTACCTACAATCTCTATTCTGTGTAAACAGTGAGTGACGTGCACACGCGAGAGTTTACTTCCGGCGCTTTGCGCGAGTCGCGCCGGCGCATCACTAAGCCAGAACGCGCGGTCACACACCAGGACGCTCGTGCACTTCAACCTGGACATAGTTGTTTACAAGAGGTAAAAACGATATAAATAGCGTTCGTTTTCTCACACAAACCACTCGTTTCGTGTCTTAGGCCATCAATGTTTACTTACGATGTGGAATTGTTTAATTTGGACTGTTTAATTTGAATCTGTGCATTTTCTTTTGTGAGGTGACCATAGGCATGCATTATATGACTGACAGACAAGAACGGTTGGACCTAAAAATATCAAAATTGGAACTACTGCGGAAACAAAGACACCTACATCTCGGATGCCCTTGGGGTAAGCTAAAACATATAAAAAATTAATTTCAAAGTGAACTATCCCTTTAAACCATGTTTTAAGTGTGCTGTAACACACCATACATTGCTTTAGATAAAATCAAATGACTTCTCATTACAAAACACATGCAAAAAGGCGTTGTTTTGGTGTTATTCTGTCTCTCATTCGATGCAGAGCTCAGAACAGTGGTCCACGTCATCAGAATGAGGAAATGACAAATGTAGTACCTGGTGAGCATGTGTTTCAGACACCTCATTCACATCAGCGCAGAGATTCAAACCATATGCTGAGAACCACACACTGCGGGACCACAAACGTCACCAGATCCTGCTCATTTCGCCAGCCCCGATGCAGAACGCTTACGCAAAAAGCAGTTGGTGGCGTCTGACTGCGTTCAAGCTTTTTGTCAGCAGAAAGCGCAAACAAAACATCATGTGATTCATAGTATGCCCAGTCTCTCCAGAGTGCTGCACTTCACTAAGAAGAGCTTGTACTTCAGCGAGACGTCTGTTTACAAGGACACTTCCAGGTATTCAGACGGGGGAATTCTGAATGAGTCTCTGCCAAGAGAAATACGAGGTTGATCTTTCGGTTGATCCTCTGAGACTGAAACAATTGTCCAAGATTTGACAAATGATTACTGATGTAATTAGGTTGTGGATTGCTTGGCAGCTCAGTCACAAAACTTGAGCAAACCAGAAACACATCACTGTCTCACCAATGAATCCTCTGGAGTGAATGGGTGCCGTCAGAAACAGCTGATAAAAACATCACAATAATCCACACCACTCCAGTCCATCAGTTAACATCTTGAGAAGAAGCTCTGTTTATAAGAAACAAATCCATTGCTAATATGTTTTTAACTTCAAACTAGCTAAAATACGAGGCCATAATTCAAAATAAATAATGTTTTAAAATGTTTTGACTTGTAAAAGGTACTTAAACAGTGATCTGTGCAGATTTCTCTCCTGATTCAGACCATTTTTCACTCGAGAAAGTGTTATTATGAACTATTTTAGTTAAAAACGTCTTAATGATGGATTTGTTTCAGCTTTTGTTTTCTCAATATGTTAACTGATGGACTGGAGTGCTGTGGATTATTGTTTTGTTTTTATCATCTGTCTGGACTCTCATTTTGACGGCACCCATTCACTGCAGAGGATCCGAGAAATTTCTGAATTGTTTTTAAGGCTTTATTCTACAAAGATGCATTAAACTGATTGAAATTGGCACTTAGAGACATTTAAAGTGTTTGTTTTCTAATTAAATGATCAATTTGTCCAATAAAACGCAATAATAATAATAATAAATTATAAAATGTGTATTAAGCATGTAAAAACCACAAAATTCTGTTTGATTCATCCAAAAAAATAAATAACAATAATAATAATAAAATATGAATTAATTATTATGTATTAATAATAATAATTCATTATAGATTAATTATAGAGATATTTAAAGTATTTGTTTACTAATTAAATGATCAGTTAATCCAATAAAACATAATAATAATAATAATAATAATTATTATTATAAAATGTGTATTAAGCATGTAAAAACCACAAAAAATTATGTTTTCTAATTAAATGATCAATTCATCCAATAATAATAATAATAATAAAAAAATTATAATTAATTATAAAGTCAAATTTTATACTAAAATGTGTAAGCTTGTAAAAACTGTAATTAAGCTTGTAAAAACCACAAAAACATTTTTTTTCTAATTAAATGATCAATTCATCCAATAAAATAATAATAATAATAATAATAAATTAATTAATTACAAAAAAGTCAAATTTTCTGCTAAAATGTGTATTAAGCAACTAAAAACCACAAAATATATTTATCTAATTAAATGATCAATTCATCAAAAACAAACAAAAAACGAATATTAATTAATTAATTAATTAAAAAAGTCTAATTTTATACTAAAATGTGTTTTAAGCATATAAAAACCACAAAAAAACGCATTGGTTTTCTAAATAAATGATCAATTCATCCAATAAAAAAGAAGAATACTTAATTCTAAAAAAGTAAAATTTTATACAAAAAAGTGTATTAATTATGTAAAAAAAAATAATAATAATAAAAAAATCTTATAAATAATAATAATCATAAAAGAGTAACATTTTATACTAAATATACTATGTATTAAAGCATACACAAAATCACTAAAAAAGTTGTTTCCAAAAGGATCATCTATTTGTATAAACATTAAATTCACAATGCTGACAAAAAGACTTGTGCTTAGAGGATTTGACTTGACATTTCTACAACATACGCCCTTAAATCACTAAATACCTGAATGTAAATGAGTCATATAAGAAAGCACAGACAGATAATAACAGTATTTAAGCAGGCCATCACTTTTCTTTTATCTGGTGAGTATCCAAATAGTTTAGTTAAGCCCAATTACTAACAGACACCAGATGTTTGGGTTTTTTTCTTATAGAGACGTTCGCAAATATGTCTAGAGTGTAAGATCAAAGCTCAGAAAGTTTGCTTGTTGACATGTAACGCTATATTTGGGAAAGCTCTATCAAGTCTGAGTTGTGATACGGAGAATGCAGATGTTGGCGTGCTCGTAAAACATTTCAACATTTGACAGCTAAAGTCTAGCGCTGGTTCTGGTTTCTCCTGTTGTCTCAGGTGGAGATCTCAAGGCTGACGCTCAGGAAAGCGTTCAGGATAAAGCAGGAGGGTGGTCTCCTAAACAAAGACCGCCCGATTGAAAGTCTGATGATTTCAGAATATTTCTTTGTGGCCAGACTGAAAACACATGGAGATCAAGCTCGTGTTCGTTTCTGACCGTCTGTGAAAGTTATCAAGCCAGCGGGGAAATAAAGTGGCTTATCTTCGGTCTGGAGTCATGAGGAGACTCACAATGAAGGTGTGGAGCTTCTCTGCTTACATGGATTTGGAGAGATTCGATTCAGATGTTTTCAGATGTGGTCGTCATTTTCATTCTCAGTTGTTTTCATAATATCACAAGCCCTCACAGAAATACAGCGGTTTCTTATTGTTAAACCTCAGCCATCTGTGAGCATTTTCACATAGATTTACTAGTAAAAACTGTTTAAAAACCATTACTTTAAATTTATTGTTTACATTTTTTATTTGATTTTATTTTCTACAAAATCCTATTTCCAGAGTAAAAAAGAAAACATTTTATAGTAAAATGTCTATTAAGCATGTATAAAAACACTATAAATGTAACTATTTAACTAATTTGTCCGATAAAAATAATAATAATAATAATTAATTATAAAAAAAATGGCTGTTCTATTTAAATGATTAATTAATCCAATAATAATAATACTTATAAAAATGATTTTATTTAATTTTCTACAAAATCATATTTTCAGAGTAAAAAAATAAAATAAAAATATATAAATAAGTTATTGTGAGATAAAGCTTATAATAACATTTGTGTGATTAAATTCACATTGTGAGATATAAAAATTATTTGATCATGTTTTACAAAAAAAACTATATATATATATATATATATATATATATATAATTATTTTTTTTTTCATTCTTTCATTCATTCATACATTCGTTCTAATTCTGAAGGACGTTTAATTCAATGTATGACCTGCCATTTTTTAGCTAAATGTTCTACTTTTTATTTTATTTTATTTTATTTTATAAGATAGGAAAGAAATATAACACTTACTCTAATATATATATATATATATATATATATATAGTACAATTTTTTTTTTAAATAAGAACATTGTGTGAAACAAATTCACATTTTGAGATTTTGAGAATTATGAGAAAATATCTATGCAAAAAATTAAAAGTTGGCATCAAAAGAAATAAAATCATAATTGTCTTATTATTTAATTAGGCAGAAACAAGCAGGAGTACAACAATAACACTCAAAAAATGCAAAAGCAATTTATACACAGTAAAAAAAAAATATAAAAAAAAATATATATATATATTTTTTTTTTTTTCTTTTCTTCTTCTTCTTTCTTTTTCTACTTCAAAAGTTCATATTTAATTCAATTATTTGTGAAATTTACTAGCAATTTCTGACCGAAAATTATTTCAAAGTAAGTCCTACACCATTTTAATGTTTATTTATTGCATTTAATTAAAAAAAAACCATACATTTAATATAACCATTAAATAAAACAAATCTGAATATATACACCACTGTTCCAAATGTTTTCGTTTTTTATAAATGTTTTTGAAAGAAGCCTCTTCTGCTCATCGAAGCTGCATTTATTCAATTCAAAATACAGTAAAAATACTAAAATTGTGAAATATTATTACAATTTCAAACAGCTAGTTCCTATGTGAATCTGTGTTAAAATGTAATTTATTTCCGTGATGCGCAGCCCAATTTTCAGCTTAAGCGTCACATGATCCTTCAGAAATCATTCTAATACTGATCTGCTGCTCAAGAAACATTTCTGATTATTATCAATGTTAAAAACAGTTGTGCCGCACAACATTTTTGTGCAAACAGTCACGCAGGATTCACAGACGAATAGAAAAGTCTAAAGAACAGCATTTATTTGAAACAGAAATCTTTTGCAGCATCATAAATGCATTCACTGTCACTTCTGATGAATTGAATGCGTCCCTGATGAACTCTGAAGTGTTTTCTTGAGGTGAGAGCACAAACTGAAGTGGATGTCAGTGTCAGAGACCTTGAGGAAACCGAGGGTCACATCTAGCCTTTGTTAGAAGTTACGCATAAAAACATGTAGGACAAAGTGGAGTATTTTTAGAGAGCAGCGACAAACGCGTCCTGAGGAAGCCGATCTTTATCTGCGGCAACAAAAAATATTAAGACAAACAGAACGGAGCGCGCTCGGGCGTTTATTCTCGTAGCTGGCGGCCGCACAATACGCTGACAGATGAACGAGGCAGGCGCTTCATAAGGAACAATGCCTTATTAATTCACTCAGCAGGAGGTGGAAATAAAGCCATGCGCAATCGCTGCGATTGTGTAACTGCATTCATGTCAATAATGCACCGTTTGATTGGAGGCCTAAGCGTCAGTTCGCTGATCAGAAATGCTTCAAAAGCAAACAAACAATGCTGTTGTGAAACATTTGACAAATTAGCATCTCTCGCTCCGCAGGCGTCTGACTCTATAAACCAGAGCAGACACTGATCAAGCGCTTTCATCTCCAGCTTCACCTCCACAGAACCACTGCTCGTTTCTGTGCTCCAGCGCTGAGAGACGGACCGCTTTTTACTGGCTCACATTTATTAGGAGAGAGATGTCATTTTTGGCACTGGTCGGGTTTACCGCATCGCACAGAAACGCAGTGTAAACGCCAGTAATGAGACGCCAGAACGCCTGATAAACGCAGGAATGCTCATTCATGACACAAAACACTGTTTTGACAATTAATCTTGAGCCACACTTCAAAAAAAAAAAAAAAAAAAAGATAAATATTATAATTATATATATATATAAAAAAAAAAAATATATATATATATATATATATATATATATATATATAACAATCAATATATTTAACCCTTTACCTGTCACTCTCTATTGTGAACATAGACATGAAAATGCACTATCCAAATGTATTTTTTTATAATTCATGAACAAAAACATTTTGTAATATGATTTTCATGTACAATTTCCATGATAATGCAATGTCTGATTTTAAAATGGTTTCCAAAGGATGAATTTTGAAATTTTAAGTCTTCAAGTGATATATAATTTCTTATGATTTCTAAAGCATGATAGAAAAAAAGGCAACAAAGAAAGTCTTTTTGTGAAAAAGGTCTAAAGTCTTGTTATGAAGTACATTTTTTGAGGTGCACTCTTGTCATAAATTAATCTATTACTTTTCCTACTTAATTTGTAACACAAAACAGTGGTAAAATATCAATTTAGGAGTCTTAGACCTTTCCAACGATATATAGTTTGTCATGATTAGATTAGGATTTATTTGAAATATGGTGAAGTAAACGTAGGCGTCCCGGTGACGGGACGGTGACAGTTAAAGGGTTAAATTATACAATGTTATATTATATTTTTAAAGGGACAACAAAGCAAGCTAACTGCTGAGAAGATCCAGGTTTCATTACAGTGAATTTATATATATATATATATATATAAACTACACCAAAAAAAAAAAAAAAAAAATACAATAAATAAATTATTATTATTTAATTCAAATAAATAATAATTATTTAAGATTTAATGCTTAATTAAGCATTATATGATATATAATGTTGGCATTAATTCAATTTGTGAAATATAAAGAGAAATAAATATGTGTTTTTGAATAATAAAGCTGTCATCATAAGAAATGTAATATATTATATTATAAACAAGAAATATAGCAATAAGCAAAGCAATATTTTTAAAAGCATTAAAAGTAAAAAGGTAAAGCTAATTTTAAAGTAAAAAGCTGATATTATAAAATACAATACGCATTTTAATCATTATATTAAACGAATGTGTATATATTATATTATATATTAGAAACAAGAAATAAAGCAACAAACACAGCAATATTGTTTTAATTATTAAAAGTAAAAAAGTAAAAGGATTTTTTTTTCTGCAAATTTAAAAGTAAAAGGTAAAAGCTATTTCACAGAAATATATTATAAAATAAAATACTCATTTTAATCACTATATAACAAACTGTATATATTATATTATATTATATTATATTATATTATATTATATTATATTATATTATATTTATTATATTATATTATATTTTACATAAATATTCATATAAAATACTCATATTTTAATCCTTGAATAAAAATTGTGTATATTTAATTTAATTTTATTTTATAAGGTATGAAAACCTATTTCCACAAGAGTAAAAATAAAACAGTTGTGAGATAAAGCTTAAAATAAGAACATTTCTGTGAAATAAATTAACATTTTGGCATATTATATGATAATTTATTATATTACATTATATTATATTACATTATAAACAAGAAATGTAGCAACAAGCAAAGCAATATTCTTAAAAGCATTAAAGGTAAAAGCAATTTTACTGAAATACTCATATTTTAATACTTGAATAAAAATTGTGTTTAATTTATTTTATTTTATTTTATAAGGCATGAAAACCTATTTCCACCAGACTAAAAAATAAAACAGTTGTGAGATAAAGCTTAAAATAGAACATTTCTGTGAAATAAATTCACATTTTGAGATATAAATATTATATTATATTATATTATATTATATTATATTATATTATATTATATTATATTATATTATATTATATTATATTATAAACAAGAAATGTAGCTACAAGCAAAGCAATATTCTTAAAAGCATTAAAAGTAAAAGTAATTTTACTGAAATACTCATATAAAATACTCATATTTTAATCTTTGAATAAAATTGTGTATATTTAATTTTATTTTATTTTATAAGGCATGAAAACCTATTTCCACCAGAGTAAAAAATAAAATAGTTGAGATAAAGTTTAAAATAAGAATATTTCTGTGAAATAAATGTACATTTTGAGATGTAAATATTATATTATATTATATTATATTATAATTTTTATTTTGAAATTTTTAAGTAAAAAGAAAAAGCTATTTTACAGAAACATTATAAAATACAATATTCATTTTAATCATTACATAAAATTTGTTTATATATTATATATGATATTATATATTAGAAACAAGAAATAAAGCAACAAACAGTTTTTTTTTTTTTGTTGCAAATTTTAAAGTTAAAGCAATTAAAAAAGTGATTTAAATACTGTATATACTGTTGGCGCACAGCTGTTTTGTGTGATTTTGAAAGTTACATATGTATCACAGCTGAATCTCGGGAATTGTTTGCGTTTTGCATGTGCATCTCATGAACACAATATGAACGCCAGGTGTTTCCAAATGTGAGCCTCAGCTGCCGTTTCCTTTCTGACAGCAATATTCAGCCTCAACCAGCGGCGACTGATTCAAAGTCAGTTCTTACACATCAAACAGCTCAGCCAATGAGGGCTAATGGAGCAAGAGCTGATCTCAGATCAGACATTTCTAAACAATGCGTATTTGAAGGCTGTAGTTCATGCTGACTGCATACGGACGTCAAACGCAAGACCTCGGATAACCCATAGAAAAACAAAGGAAAGGTGTTGAATGCTGACAGATCAGAAAAACGCAAGTTTATCTATTAAGAACAAAATGTTTCTTTCTGATTACCATCTGACATGTTAAGGGCTAAAACAGTAAAAATTTGGTTTTAGTTGAGGTTTTGAATTAAAAATATTTTTTACAAAAATAAAGAGACTAGACACGCAATTTGTATATTTTTAACCTTCAGTCCTATAAAAATGTGAAAATGATGATAAATGTTACATTTATTATCATTAAATTGTTATGAGGGACACATGAGCAGCAAGTACATGTTTGTTTTACAACAATTTCTGTGTAAAATCCTTTTTGTCCATTATGTGGTTAAAAAAAAGAAAAGAAAAATGTGTCTAAAGCTGAAAACAACTGAAAATGATAAAAGGTCTTTAATGCCTAAGGTGGGAAAATATGTTTTTTTTTTGTTTGTTTGTTTTTTGTAGGTTTATGTGCCCAATGATGTTCTGATATTTAGAAGTTGAATCAAATGTAGTTGAAAAACATGTATATTCCAAGTTAAAAATGAAGCGAATCCTAGGAATGACGCATTTAATATTTGAATTATAATCAGAGTCTATAAAAATGTTATATTTTTAATTCACAAATACACTGTAGAAGGAAGAGTTCATGCTAAATGTTTGATTTATTTATGATAAGTAATATTGTGACTTTTTTTTATCCCACAATACTGCAATTTTTTATTCACAATTATGAGTTTATATTTCGCAATTCTTCAGGATTGCAAGACAAAAGGTATGAATTGTGAGATTTTATTTATTTAGTTTCATTTCATGGCAGAAAATAAACAGAACTGTGAGATATAAACTTTAATTTCAAGAAAAATTAAGTTTTCTAAGTTTACGTCTGACAATTTTGACTTAAGAATTACAAGAAAAAAATGAATTAAAAGATAAAAAGTCGCAATTACCCTTTTCTTTGGAAAAAAACGGAACTGCGAGATGCAAACTAAGAAACTCAAATTTAAACAAATGTAAACATTTTGAGATATATTTTCATAATTACAAGAAAAAAGTACTAATTGTGAGGGGAAAAGTCACATTTATTTATTTAACTACCTTCTGGAAACAAAATACAAAAAAAAAAAAAAGAATTGTGAGAAAAAATTCTGAATTGCGAGACGTAAAAAAATTTGAGATATATTTTCATAATTACAAGAAAAAAAGTCCTAATTGTGAGGGAAAAAGTCACATTTATTTATTTATTTTCTGGATATAAATACAACAAAAAAAAAAAGAAAAAAAAGGAATTGTGAGAAAAAAATCTGAATTGTGAGATGCAAACTAAATTTTGAGATATATTTTCAGAATTACAAGAAAAAAAAGTCCTAATTGTGAGGGAAAAAAAGTCTTATTTATTTATCTTCTGGATATAAATACAAAAAAAAAAGAACAAAAACAACAACAAAAAAAAGAATTGTGAAAAAAAAATCTGAATTGTAAAATGTAAACTAAGACATTTTGAGATTTAAACTCAAAAATTTTAGATATATTTTCATAATGGCAAGAAATCTATCTATCTATATTCCTTCCCTTCCTTCTGGAAACAAAATACAACAAAACAAAACAAACAAAAAAATAAAAAAGAATTGTGAGAAAAAAAAATCTGAATTGCGAGATGTAAACGAAGAAATTTTGAGATTTAAACTCAAAATTGTGAGATACATTTTCATAATGGCAAGAAAAAAAGTCATTTATTTATTTATTCATTTATTTATCTTCTGGATACAAAAAAAAAAAAAGAATTGTGAGAAAAAAAATCCGAATTGCAAGATATAAATTCACAGTTAAGTGAAAAAAGGTCAGAACTGCAACATATAAACAAGAAAAAAAATCTGAATTCTGACTTTATGTCTCGCAATTCGATGAAAAAAGTGATATTTAACTGTGATATAAATTGTGATATTTAATTGAGATATAAAAGACTGAATTGTGAGATAAAAAGCCACAATTCCACTTTATAGATTGTTTTATATGAACCAGATGATTCACAAATCAAACTGATCTGACTTGGAGATCTGGTTCTCAAGTTTGCAGCTGCTAGGAGTGTAAGACTAGGAGAAAATGAAAGTCATAAAGAGTGCTGTATGGTATTTCTTGCCTCAGGTTAGTTCTCACAAAAAGGAGTATCAAACATACAAGCATCATAAAGGAAAGAATATTGAACTTTAAATCATAAGCAGCATGTAAGAAATACAGAGAGAAGGATCAAATAATGCATACCACAAATATGGTTGGGTTTGTTTATAATAATGACGATGCATGACATTAGAAACCGTCATGCAACGATTCAGAAGAAATCTTTGACTAGTAGCTGGTTCTCATTATAAGGCTGTTCTGAAATATTACTGTAATGCTCTTCTCATGTGCATTTAGCTATAACTCTAGCCACAAGTCTAAGTTTCTGACTTAATATCTGCTTGGTATGAAACAGTTTTGTGGTCATCTCTATCCACAGATGAAACTATAATGTCAAATTCTGTGGCTCCATCTAAAACTAAGAACATGTCTGAAGCGTCTGTTTGATTAATTTCAGAAGTAATGCCTTTAATGTGAGTAGAGTTTCCCACATGCTGCTTAACATATCAGCTTGAGGTAATGCAAATAAAATATTCAATATAAAGGCGTTTTACCTTCCTAGACTCCCAATAATTATTGTTATTTTAGCATTATTCCTTTTTATTAATATTTTGAGCCAGTTTTTATTTGTAAATTTCCTGTTTTTGTAAAATATTAAGTCATTTTGTTGTGATTTTGTTATTTTTAGTTTTTTTTTTTTGTATTTTTAATGTGTATTTGTATGCGTGTTTGTTTTATTCGTAAATGTCCTGTTTTATTTAAAGTTTTGTAAAATATTGAGTCATTTTGTTGTATTTTTTAATGTGTATGTGTGTTTCTTTTATTTATATTTATTTCAGTTTTAGCTAAACTAAATTAAAATAATTTGTAATGCAAATAAAATATTAAATATAAATGTGTTTTTACCTTCTTGAACTCCCGTTAATTATTGCTATTTAAACATTATTTGGGATATTCATTTTTATTTATTTTTTTTTCTGTTTTATTTTAATTTTTGTAAAACATTGAGTCATTTTGTTGTGTGATTTTGTCATTTTCAGTGTTTTTTTGTGTGTGTGTATGTTTGTATAGTTTTTATTTCAGTTTTAGTTCAACTAAATTAAAATAAGAAATGTTGCCGTTTTTATATTTAATTTTAAATCAGTTAAAATGTATTTTTATTTCATGTAACATTTGTTTTCATTTGAACTATAATAACCCTGTTGCCAATATAATGCTATTAACCACCATATTTACATTGCTGTTATAAAATACTAATGTTAATAGCAGAAATGTAAAGAGAATAATACTGAGAAAAAAATGCATGTGATGCACACTTTAATTGCTTAACTAAAAAAAATAAAAAAATTAGTTTGCATATGTCACTGAATAAAAAATTATCAAAATATAAGTATTGGAAGTTAATGGGACATTCCCAGACATTAATCACTCAGACATAATTAGAAATGTTTTGAAAATAGACATTAAAATGTACAATGATTTCTAAAACTAAAACTTGGATACCCAAGAGAGAAATAATCTACAAAACAAATTTTGAATAAAATCTAAGTTAACTGGTTCAGAAAAAAAAAAAAAAAAAACACATTATGCATAATCTGCTGTTCTATAAAGACAATGAATAGTGAGTGTTTGAATCAGGAAACACATTTAAGACAGTAACAAATGTAAATGCATGATAGTTCAAAATTGGCACCGTCCTTCTCTTACAAAACCCAAGATCAGTTTTTAATTTCTTCAGTGCTTAGTCATTGCTCTTTATGTCTGATAGCAGTCTTTTTTCTATCAAGCGATTGGGTAATAGTAGGTTTTCACGAGCCTGTGAGATCTCAGTCAGGGTTTGCGTAAGGCATGGCGTAAGCGTGTGCTGTGTTCAGAGAAGCGTGTGCTGTGTGCTGAGTGCTGGCCAAACACTAATGCAGTCAGTGCTGCAGATCTCAGAGGCTCTATCTCTGCTCTGGCTCACATCTCCTTCATATGCCTGCTGTTGTTCTTGGCTCCTGTGAGTCGTGAGGCTTGGCTTCAATTAACATGTGTGCGCACCCACAAAGAAAAAGACATTACAGTCATCGGACCCAAAGCCTTTTCTTCAAGAAAAGGGGGGGTGGAGGGGTATGTATGTATGTATTTAGGATGCATTCAGTTCATCAAAAATGACAGTAAAGACATTGAAATGTTACATAGGAACACAGGATTACTATTTAAAAAGGTTTTTTTTTTTTTTTTTTTTACTTTCTATTCCACCATGGGATTTAAAAAAAAAAATCTCACAATTCAGCCTTTTTCCTGTCAATCCTGACTCTCTAATTCTCAAATATAAGGAAAACGAGACCTAAACAAACTATTATGAGATATAAACAAAGAACTGTGACAAATAAATACAAAATTGCAAGATATAAAAAAAATGAAGATAAATGCAGAATTGTGAGATATAAACAAAGAATTGCAACAAATAAATGCAAAATTGCAAGATACAAAAAAAAATTGGAAGACAAATGCAAAATTGCGAGATATGTGACAAGTAAATGCAGATATAAACAAAGAATTGCCACAAATAAAAACATAATTGCAAGTTTTAACGAAATAAACGCAGAATTGCAAGATAAAAATACAAACAAAAAATTGAAGATAAATGCAGAATTGTGAGATATAAACAAAGAACTGTGACAAATAAATACAAAATTGCAAGATATAAAAAAAATGGAAGATAAATGCAAAATTGCGAGATATAAACAAAGAATTGCCACAAATAAAAACATAATTGCAAGATTTAACGAAATAGAAAGAATTGCGACAAATAAATGCAAAATTGCAAGATATAAAAAAAATGGAAGACAAATGCAAAATTGCGAGATATGTGACAAGTAAATGCAGATATAAACAAAGAATTGCCACAAATAAAAACATAATTGCAAGATTTAACGAAATAAACGCAGAATTGCAAGAAAAAATACAAACAAAAAATTTAAGATAAATGCAGAATTGTGAGATATAAACAAAGAATTGCAACAAATAAATGCAAAATTGCAAGATACAAAAAAAATTGGAAGACAAATGCAAAATTGCGAGATATAAACAAAGAATTGCCACAAATAAAAACATAATTGCAAGATTTAACGAAATAAACGCAGAATTGCAAGATAAAAATACCAACAAAAAATTGAAGATAAATGCAGAATTGTGAGATATAAACAAAGAACTGTGACAAATAAATACAAAATTGCAAGATATAAAAAAAATGAAGATAAATGCAGAATTGTGAGATATAAACAAAGAATTGCAACAAATAAATGCAAAATTGCAAGATATAAAAAAAAATGGAAGATAAATGCAAAATTGCGAGATATAAACAAAGAATTGCCACAAATAAAAACATAATTGCAAGATTTAACGAAATAGAAAGAATTGCGACAAATAAATGCAAAATTGCAAGATATAAAAAAAATGGAAGATAAATGCAAAATTGCGAGATATGTGACAAGTAAATGCAGATATAAACAAAGAATTGCCACAAATAAAAACATAATTGCAAGATTTAACGAAATAAACGCAGAATTGCAAGATAAAAATAGAAACAAAAAATTGAAGATAAATGCAGAATTGTGAGATATAAACAAAGAATTGCGACAAATAAATGCAAAATTGCAAGATATAAAAAAAAAATGGAAGATAAATGCAAAATTGCGAGATATAAACAAAGAATTGCCACAAATAAAAACATAATTGCAAGATTTAACGAAATAGAAAGAATTGCGACAAATAAATGCAAAATTGCAAGATATAAAAAAATGAAGATAAATGCAGAATTGTGAGATATAAACAAAGAATTGCGACAAATAAATGCAAAATTGCAAGATATAAAAAAAAATGGAAGATAAATGCAAAATTGCGAGATATAAACAAAGAATTGCCACAAATAAAAACATAATTGCAAGATTTAACGAAATAGAAAGAATTGCGACAAATAAATGCAAAATTGCAAGATATAAAAAAAATGGAAGATAAATGCAAAATTGCAAGATATGTGACAAGTAAATGCAGATATAAACAAAGAATTGCCACAAATAAAAACATAATTGCAAGATTTAACGAAATAAACGCAGAATTGCAAGATAAAAATAGAAACAAAAAATTGAAGATAAATGCAGAATTGTGAGATATAAACAAAGAATTGCGACAAATAAATGCAAAATTGCAAGATATAAAAAAAAAATGGAAGATAAATGCAAAATTGCGAGATATAAACAAAGAATTGCCACAAATAAAAACATAATTGCAAGATTTAACGAAATAGAAAGAATTGCGACAAATAAATGCAAAATTGCAAGATATAAAAAAATGAAGATAAATGCAGAATTGTGAGATATAAACAAAGAATTGCGACAAATAAATGCAAAATTGCAAGATATAAAAAAAAATGGAAGATAAATGCAAAATTGCGAGATATAAACAAAGAATTGCCACAAATAAAAACATAATTGCAAGATTTAACGAAATAGAAAGAATTGCGACAAATAAATGCAAAATTGCAAGATATAAAAAAAATGGAAGATAAATGCAAAATTGCAAGATATGTGACAAGTAAATGCAGATATAAACAAAGAATTGCCACAAATAAAAACATAATTGCAAGATTTAACGAAATAAACGCAGAATTGCAAGAAAAAATACAAACAAAAAATTTAAGATAAATGCAGAATTGTGAGATATAAACAAAGAATTGCAACAAATAAATGCAAAATTGCAAGATACAAAAAAAATTGGAAGACAAATGCAAAATTGCGAGATATAAACAAAGAATTGCCACAAATAAAAACATAATTGCAAGATTTAACGAAATAAACGCAGAATTGCAAGATAAAAATACCAACAAAAAATTGAAGATAAATGCAGAATTGTGAGATATAAACAAAGAACTGTGACAAATAAATACAAAATTGCAAGATATAAAAAAAATGAAGATAAATGCAGAATTGTGAGATATAAACAAAGAATTGCAACAAATAAATGCAAAATTGCAAGATATAAAAAAAAATGGAAGATAAATGCAAAATTGCGAGATATAAACAAAGAATTGCCACAAATAAAAACATAATTGCAAGATTTAACGAAATAGAAAGAATTGCGACAAATAAATGCAAAATTGCAAGATATAAAAAAAATGGAAGATAAATGCAAAATTGCGAGATATGTGACAAGTAAATGCAGATATAAACAAAGAATTGCCACAAATAAAAACATAATTGCAAGATTTAACGAAATAAACGCAGAATTGCAAGATAAAAATAGAAACAAAAAATTGAAGATAAATGCAGAATTGTGAGATATAAACAAAGAATTGCGACAAATAAATGCAAAATTGCAAGATATAAAAAAAAAATGGAAGATAAATGCAAAATTGCGAGATATAAACAAAGAATTGCCACAAATAAAAACATAATTGCAAGATTTAACGAAATAGAAAGAATTGCGACAAATAAATGCAAAATTGCAAGATATAAAAAAATGAAGATAAATGCAGAATTGTGAGATATAAACAAAGAATTGCGACAAATAAATGCAAAATTGCAAGATATAAAAAAAAATGGAAGATAAATGCAAAATTGCGAGATATAAACAAAGAATTGCCACAAATAAAAACATAATTGCAAGATTTAACGAAATAGAAAGAATTGCGACAAATAAATGCAAAATTGCAAGATATAAAAAAAATGGAAGATAAATGCAAAATTGCAAGATATGTGACAAGTAAATGCAGATATAAACAAAGAATTGCCACAAATAAAAACATAATTGCAAGATTTAACGAAATAAACGCAGAATTGCAAGAAAAAATACAAACAAAAAATTTAAGATAAATGCAGAATTGTGAGATATAAACAAAGAATTGCAACAAATAAATGCAAAATTGCAAGATACAAAAAAAATTGGAAGACAAATGCAAAATTGCGAGATATGTGACAAGTAAACGCAGATATAAACAAAGAATTGCCACAAATAAAAACATAATTGCAAGATTTAACGAAATAAACGCAGAATTGCAAGATAAAAATACAAACAAAAAATTGAAGATAAATGCAGAATTGTGAGATATAAACAAAGAACTGTGACAAATAAATACAAAATTGCAAGATATAAAAAAAATGAAGATAAATGCAGAATTGTGAGATATAAACAAAGAATTGCAACAAATAAATGCAAAATTGCAAGATACAAAAAAAAATTGGAAGACAAATGCAAAATTGCGAGATATGTGACAAGTAAATGCAGATATAAACAAAGAATTGCCACAAATAAAAACATAATTGCAAGATTTAACGAAATAAACGCAGAATTGCAAGATAAAAATACAAACAAAAAATTGAAGATAAATGCAGAATTGTGAGATATAAACAAAGAATTGCAACAAATAAATGCAAAATTGCAAGATACAAAAAAAAATTGGAAGACAAATGCAAAATTGCGAGATATGTGACAAGTAAACGCAGATATAAACAAAGAATTGCCACAAATAAAAACATAATTGCAAGATTTAACGAAATAAACGCAGAATTGCAAGATAAAAATACAAACAAAAAATTGAAGATAAATGCAGAATTGTGAGATATAAACAAAGAACTGTGACAAATAAATACAAAATTGCAAGATATAAAAAAAATGGAAGATAAATGCAAAATTGCGAGATATAAACAAAGAATTGCCACAAATAAAAACATAATTGCAAGATTTAACGAAATAGAAAGAATTGCGACAAATAAATGCAAAATTGCAAGATATAAAAAAAATGGAAGACAAATGCAAAATTGCGAGATATGTGACAAGTAAATGCAGATATAAACAAAGAATTGCCACAAATAAAAACATAATTGCAAGATTTAACGAAATAAACGCAGAATTGCAAGAAAAAATACAAACAAAAAATTTAAGATAAATGCAGAATTGTGAGATATAAACAAAGAATTGCAACAAATAAATGCAAAATTGCAAGATACAAAAAAAATTGGAAGACAAATGCAAAATTGCGAGATATAAACAAAGAATTGCCACAAATAAAAACATAATTGCAAGATTTAACGAAATAAACGCAGAATTGCAAGATAAAAATACCAACAAAAAATTGAAGATAAATGCAGAATTGTGAGATATAAACAAAGAACTGTGACAAATAAATACAAAATTGCAAGATATAAAAAAAATGAAGATAAATGCAGAATTGTGAGATATAAACAAAGAATTGCAACAAATAAATGCAAAATTGCAAGATATAAAAAAAAATGGAAGATAAATGCAAAATTGCGAGATATAAACAAAGAATTGCCACAAATAAAAACATAATTGCAAGATTTAACGAAATAGAAAGAATTGCGACAAATAAATGCAAAATTGCAAGATATAAAAAAAATGGAAGATAAATGCAAAATTGCGAGATATGTGACAAGTAAATGCAGATATAAACAAAGAATTGCCACAAATAAAAACATAATTGCAAGATTTAACGAAATAAACGCAGAATTGCAAGATAAAAATAGAAACAAAAAATTGAAGATAAATGCAGAATTGTGAGATATAAACAAAGAATTGCGACAAATAAATGCAAAATTGCAAGATATAAAAAAAAAATGGAAGATAAATGCAAAATTGCGAGATATAAACAAAGAATTGCCACAAATAAAAACATAATTGCAAGATTTAACGAAATAGAAAGAATTGCGACAAATAAATGCAAAATTGCAAGATATAAAAAAATGAAGATAAATGCAGAATTGTGAGATATAAACAAAGAATTGCGACAAATAAATGCAAAATTGCAAGATATAAAAAAAAATGGAAGATAAATGCAAAATTGCGAGATATAAACAAAGAATTGCCACAAATAAAAACATAATTGCAAGATTTAACGAAATAGAAAGAATTGCGACAAATAAATGCAAAATTGCAAGATATAAAAAAAATGGAAGATAAATGCAAAATTGCAAGATATGTGACAAGTAAATGCAGATATAAACAAAGAATTGCCACAAATAAAAACATAATTGCAAGATTTAACGAAATAAACGCAGAATTGCAAGAAAAAATACAAACAAAAAATTTAAGATAAATGCAGAATTGTGAGATATAAACAAAGAATTGCAACAAATAAATGCAAAATTGCAAGATACAAAAAAAATTGGAAGACAAATGCAAAATTGCGAGATATAAACAAAGAATTGCCACAAATAAAAACATAATTGCAAGATTTAACGAAATAAACGCAGAATTGCAAGATAAAAATACCAACAAAAAATTGAAGATAAATGCAGAATTGTGAGATATAAACAAAGAACTGTGACAAATAAATACAAAATTGCAAGATATAAAAAAAATGAAGATAAATGCAGAATTGTGAGATATAAACAAAGAATTGCAACAAATAAATGCAAAATTGCAAGATATAAAAAAAAATGGAAGATAAATGCAAAATTGCGAGATATAAACAAAGAATTGCCACAAATAAAAACATAATTGCAAGATTTAACGAAATAGAAAGAATTGCGACAAATAAATGCAAAATTGCAAGATATAAAAAAAATGGAAGATAAATGCAAAATTGCAAGATATGTGACAAGTAAATGCAGATATAAACAAAGAATTGCCACAAATAAAAACATAATTGCAAGATTTAACGAAATAAACGCAGAATTGCAAGAAAAAATACAAACAAAAAATTTAAGATAAATGCAGAATTGTGAGATATAAACAAAGAATTGCAACAAATAAATGCAAAATTGCAAGATACAAAAAAAATTGGAAGACAAATGCAAAATTGCGAGATATAAACAAAGAATTGCCACAAATAAAAACATAATTGCAAGATTTAACGAAATAAACGCAGAATTGCAAGATAAAAATACCAACAAAAAATTGAAGATAAATGCAGAATTGTGAGATATAAACAAAGAACTGTGACAAATAAATACAAAATTGCAAGATATAAAAAAAATGAAGATAAATGCAGAATTGTGAGATATAAACAAAGAATTGCAACAAATAAATGCAAAATTGCAAGATATAAAAAAAAATGGAAGATAAATGCAAAATTGCGAGATATAAACAAAGAATTGCCACAAATAAAAACATAATTGCAAGATTTAACGAAATAGAAAGAATTGCGACAAATAAATGCAAAATTGCAAGATATAAAAAAAATGGAAGATAAATGCAAAATTGCGAGATATGTGACAAGTAAATGCAGATATAAACAAAGAATTGCCACAAATAAAAACATAATTGCAAGATTTAACGAAATAAACGCAGAATTGCAAGATAAAAATACAAACAAAAAATTGAAGATAAATGCAGAATTGTGAGATATAAACAAAGAACTGTGACAAATAAATACAAAATTGCAAGATATAAAAAAAATGAAGATAAATGCAGAATTGTGAGATATAAACAAAGAATTGCAATAAATAAATGCAAAATTGCAAGATACAAAAAAAAATTGGAAGACAAATGCAAAATTGCGAGATATGTGACAAGTAAACGCAGATATATACAAAGAATTGGAATATATAAACAAAGAATTGCCACATATAAAAACATAATTGCAAGATTTAAACAAAGAGTTGCAAAAAATAAACAGAAACAGGAAGATAAATGCAGAATTGCTAAACAAATACAGCAACAAATAAAAAAAAATGTCAAGATATAAAAGAAAACGGAAGATGAAACAAAGAATTGGAATACATAAAGCATTGCCACAAATAAATGCTGAATTGCAAGATATACATTTAAAAAATTGGAAGATAAATGCAAAATTGTGAGATATAAACAAAGAATTGGAATATATAAACAAACAAACAAAAAATGCCACAAATAAATGCAAAATTGCCAGATATAAACAACACAAAAAAAAAATCTGAAGATTAACACAGAATTGTGAGATATAAACAAAGAACTGCAACAAGTAAATGTAGAATTGTAAAATATGAACAAATGCAATATAAAAACACTGAATTGTGAGATAAAAACAAAGAATTGCGAAAAATAAATGCAGAATAACAAAATATAAACAATTGTGAGAGGTAATCTAAGAATTGTGAAATGCAAGATTGCAATATATAAATAAAAATATGAAGATAAAAGCAGAATTGCACAATATGAACAAGGGATTGGGACAAATAAATGGATCATTAGAAGACAGAAATAAAAGATTGGAAGATAAACCAGAATTGTAATATATAATATATATATATATATAATATATATATATGTAATATATATTGTGACCAAAAAATGCTAAATTGCAATATATAAACAAACAATTGAAAGATAAATGCAAAGTTGTGAGATATCAACAATGGATTGCGACAAATAAATGTAGAACTGGGAGATATAAATGCCAAATTTCAAGATATATACAATAGAATTGGAGTGTATAAATAAAAAAAATAAACAGAATTATGAGATATAAACGATATAAAAAAGAATAAAAAAATAATTCCGAGAAACAAAGTCTAAATTGTGAGATAAAAAGTTGCAATTCTTAAAAATAAAGGTTCTTTATTGGCATTGATGGTTCCATAAAGAACCTTGAACATCCATGGAACCTTTCAAATGCAGAAAGGGTTCTTTAGATTTTCAAAATGGTTATTTTAGGAACTGTTTACTGAAAGGTTCTTTGAGGAACCAAAAATGGTCCTTCTATGGCATCACTGCAAAAAACAGCCTTTTGGAAGCTTTATTTTTAAGAGTGTACTGTTTTTACTGTATTTCTGACCAAATAAATGCAGCCTTGGTGAGAAGAGACTAAAGCATTTTACCAGCCCCAAACATCCGAATGCATATAAAACATATAAGTGAATATAGAAACGTAGATTTAACACAAACCTTTAAATGACCAATATTGGAAGCCAAATATATCGAACTTAAATTCTCTTTATTTAAAGGTGAAGAGTGTAAATTCTGTCACCAAATGCAAGTGTTTTCAAACAGGTCTTCGGCTGGACAACATCAGCTCAACCAAGTATTTGAAGAAAAACGCTGGCAAATCAAGAGCTCTTTCTATCATGATTTCATGCAAAGAGCAGCAGATCTCCTGTTCGAGAGCTCTTCTGTCATGTCTGGCTCCTTCACTCTTCATAATAAGTTTATCTCCATCTTGAACGCAGATGTTGTGGCTTTTACGCTTGGAGAAAGCGGTTCTCGTCGTGTGTAGGCCGGATTGGGCCGAGGGCCCGGTTACGGTCTGGGGTTCTGCATGAGCGTCAGTGTCGGGGAAACATGATCCAGCCATGCGTTTGACCTCAAGTCACCTCCGTCCAGCTCAGCAGCTTAAGCAATCGCACAAAACTTCCTGTGCCAACTCTGTCATTTACCAAAATCAAACTAGACTTGAGAATCGGAGTATCCTCAAACAAACTCTCTACCATGTGAACGCATGGTTTACTGGTTTCACATTTAGTGGCTTAAGCGGCTGGTGAATATTGTGAGCAGAGAAGGTTTTAGTCCTCAGTCTGCTACTGATCGTGATGACAAACAAAGTTATTATACACTCTTAAAAATAAAGTGCTTTAAAAGGCTCTTCACAGCGATGCCACAGAAGAACCATTATGGTTCCACAAAGGTTCTTTATGGAACCATTTAGACAAAAAAACGTCTTCTTTATCATGAAGCACCTTTATTTTTGTGTAGTGTAGCTAACTGAAACTAAAACCATAAAAAACCTTGAAAAAAAAAAATAAAATAAAATATATATATATATATATATATATATATATACACACACACACACTGTATAAGTCAACATTTAAAGTTGATCAAAAAAGTTCATCCAAGTTGTCATAAGACAATAATGAGTATTGTTTTTGGTTTTATATATATTTACAACTTTTATTTGCCAGAGGATATAAGGATAGCGTATACTTCTAAGCAAAGCGTATACTTCTATTTGACAAAGGATATAAATAAATAAAGCATAAGAAAATTAATGAATTAATTAAATAAACTAATGAATAAATAAATAAATAAATAAATAAATAAATATGTATAGAGCTTTTCACGATACAAATAGTTGCAATCTTTGTATTTTTTGTGTTTGGCTTTATATATATATATAAATGTGCTTTTTCATCTTACAACTCAGACTTTTTCCTTGCAATTCTATATAAACAAGTATATATCTCTTAATTCTGAGGGGGTATTTCTAAACCAAAACCATAAAAAAACAAAGAAATTAAACTAAATAAAAATAGAATTAAAATATTATTCCAACTAATTGCCAAATTCATTAATTAATTACAAATTCATTAACTTGATACCAAATAAATAAAAAACTAAATAAATATTATTAAAAAACAACTAAAAAAAACCCTCAAAAAAATAAAAATATTAATAATAAAACAACAACAACAACAACAACAACAACAACAATAATAATAATAATAATAATAATAATCCAAATCTGAATACATATGATAATGAAAAAAAATTGAAATCACAAAAAAAAGGGTTAGTAACTGATTTTAAATTGGCCTATTTACCAAAACAAATGTTTGGTGTGAACATTTTGTGCAACATACATTTTATTTAGAATAAAAGACTGTTAATTAGACACATTCACATGCTGTCAATGCAATGCATTTTTCAAACTCATTTTCATTGAAAACTGGCCAACAAATAAGATTTGCACAGTTTTGCTAAGTGACAATACATAGCCAAGGAAGACTCTAGAACTGAAACTCTCACTTCGCTCTTGATGCCAATACACAAAATCTGAACACCTCTAAACTGAAAGTTGTGCAGCATGGTGTGTGCCAGGCAGGGTATTTCTGCTTTTCCAATAGCGTCACCTACTATCAAGGAGTGAATTTACAATTTCACTCAGCCCACCTGCTGTTTTTATGCATTTCTCTGAACAGAGACATCGTACATGAAAATCTGAGCAATTTTTCCACCTGAACATTTGTGTTTCACAGCAGCTTCCTACAGAGATGGAAACTTTCTTCTCTCCCATTAACCAACCAATATTTAGTACACTACAAGTGCATGTTTGATTGGTTCATTATTTTTCAACCGGTTAAACCAATTAGTGTTGTTTTCAACCAGTTCAATCTACTCCAGTATCTGGTTTACAATTCTGTAAAGGAGAGCAAGTTAGAGACCTAGTATGTACTCACAGTTGAAGTTGGGCTCGATGTTGTCTCCTGCTAACAGACTGTTGATAGTGATTTGGTAGACAATGTGCAGCAGCAGGAACGTCATACTGGTGAAACACAGGGATTTCAGCAAACGCCCCGTGTGGCCTGCAGAAACAAAAGAATTACTCAATACAAGCTTTTAACTACATCAGCAAACATTATGAATATAATCTCCACACGCAATCCACAGCACTCCAGTCCATCAGTTAACATCCTGAGAAGGCCAAAGCTGAAACAAATCCATTATTAACCCTTTAACTGTCACCCCCATTTTTTAAAATAGACATGAAAGTGCACTATCCAAACTAAAATTGTTGTAATTCATGAACACTTTGGAATACCGAGATAAGGTTGGTCTCTTTTTTAAGAAGACAATCAGCAGATTATTGCAGAAGTGGAATTTTTTCAAAAAAATGTTATAGAGAGACGTTATAGGGGTTTAAATTTACCATAAACAAAATGCACTGTACAATTTTTATTTTATTTGATATAAAAAACATATTTTAAATAACAGGTTTTACCCTAAACTTGCTATTAAATTGAAGCCCTATGTCTAAATAAGTTATGTTCCAAATTTGAAGTTGATATGAAAAAAATGTAGGTTTCTGTGAAAGTTTATTTAGGGCGTCATACCACAAACCGCCACCGGGTGCCATTTAAACTCAATATAATTTTTTTAATGCATTTTTCTGTTACAAATTTCTAATTTTCTCCTATCATAAAATAACAACCAAATATGAAATCCTGAGACCCAGACCTTTCCAATGATATGTTTTTTTGTCAAGATTATTAAAAGTTTTGAGTATAAAAGACCGTAATGCATGACATTTGACACCGCCGCTAAGGGGGAGGAGACCGCCAAAATATAATAATATATAATTTATGATGATTAATAAAAAGTTTGATAGAGAAAAAGTACAATGAAAAAAAGATCGCCAAGCGTCCCGTATACGGGACGGTGACAGTTAAGGGGTTAAGATGTTTTTAACTCAAATATGAGTCCATAATCAATAATAATGCTTGCTCCAGTGAAAAAGTCCATCTCTTGTGGTCTCTCACATCAAAATCCAGCTGTTTTGGCTTGTAAACGGTGCTTGATCTGTTTGGATTTGTCTCAATTTTTGTCTTCTCAAGATGTTAACTGATGGGACCATTGGTGGTCCATTCTTGTGATCTTTTTATCAGCTGTTTGGGCTCGCATTCTGACGGCACCCATTCACTACAGAGGATCCATTGGTGAGACCAGTGTTCGAATTGTGTCAAAGCTTTCTCCACCCTTCTCCCCCTCCAAAAAATAAATAAGTAAAAACTTATATAAATGTGATTCATACTTTTGTTGTGTCCTTGTTAAATAATTAAGAAAAAATAAATATCTAGCCATGGAAATTAGTTTAAAGTAATTTTTACCTTTTATGGTCTTTTTTTACCTTTATAAAGCCATTTTTTTTCTGAAAGTGTGCATTGCCTTTTGCATAAAATTAGTATTGTATTTGTAATCATTATCAACAAAATTCATCTTTTCAATGCAGAGGAAACACAGGTGCTGCATCTGAATTGGCATTTAGACACATTTACCTACTGTTTAATGCAGGACACGAATGCATCTAACCTGCAGATACAAATGCATAAATAATGTTTTAATATTTTAATCTTAAAACGCTGAATGCTGATATTTTAAATTATAAAAAAAATAAAAAATAAAAGGTACTTTAAATGTGAAATTAAAACCGCCAGGAAACAGCAAGTCGCTGTTAGTAAGTGAATCATTGTGATTGAACAGAATCATTTAAACAGTTGATTCATTCAGGAACAAAACACCGTCATGTTGTTTAGAGACGCAAAACAGTGCTGTGGCTGTGTTTGGAACCATTTTTGTTGGCAAAATAGAGCAAAAACAGGTATTATGGTGTCTAAAACATAAGTCTCTTAATATTATCTTCCAGTTTATTGAACTGTTTGTGATTTTTGCACAAAAAAACGCACTCTTCGTGTGATATTGATTAACCATATGAAATTATATAAATATACATTTTCTGCCCCCATACACTGCAAAAAATGGTTTTCTTACTTAGATTTTTTGTCTTGTTTCCAGACAAAGTATCTAAAAATTCTTAAATCAAGAAAAATTATTGTCTTATTTCTAGAAAAAAAGAAGTTAAAATTAAGAGAGTTTTTGCTTGAAACAAGCAAAATAATTTAGTTTTCATCTTGAAATAAGATTATTTTGCTTGTTTTAAGCAAAAACTCACTTAATTATGACTTTTTTTTTTCTGAAAACAGTACAATAATTTTTGAGTTTATGTTCAAAAATAATGAGTTTATGTTTTATTTGTGTCCGAAAGCCATTGTCAACTAAGTTACCCAGTAGAAAACCCCCCTCAAAAAGGAATGGTTTGTCCCATTCTCAGATCATTTGCACAGTATGATGATATTTCCTCTAGAAGCACTTGGATGAAACACTAGAAGTTATGTTCTCTCTCTTTCCCCTAATATTGGTTCAACTAGCAAACCTGTGTCAAGAGTAGATTCATTCTAAGTCAGCAGTGTTAACGAATTTTAATGAGACCCATCTACATCTTGGATGGCCTGAGGGTGAGCCCATTTTTCTAAATGTTCACTTTTGGGTGAACTATTCTTTTAAGTCTGAGGACTTTTATAATTGTTACAGAGGAAGGACTGGTTCTTATGGTTGTGTTCCAGAAGTGAATCTGTAGGGAATTCAAGCATTCCTCGTTTCAGGGTTAGAGTTCATGGAGTTGAACCTGTCTTTCTGCTCTTAATAGGAAAGCGCTGCTGCAATCCACGCTATTAGCGGAAACTCACCCTTGTATTACAGGTCTCTCGCTCTCTCTCGCTCTGGGCATTCATTTAGCGCTGATATTTTTGGCAGTGTTTGGGCTGTTCATCATTTAGGATCACAGAGCTCAGAGTGAGTTCAGAGCCGTGGCGTTTTCAGAAAAATCTAAGTGAAACAATACTGTGAATAATGCACGTTACAGGCCATAACGGGGTCAAAAAGGTTTTGATTTATGCATTTAAACATTTTTTATGATAGAAGAGAAAGATTTGGGATGGTGGATGTTGGTCCGCTTTCAGAGGATGCTGGGAATAACACAGATAGCATCAAATGTGAATTTTGGGATATTAAAAAACACCCACAACCCATCCGGCCCAAATGAGGAAATGACATCATATTCCAACCAATAATTGTCAATTCGGGACAGATCATATCATGAATTAAAGAATTAAACAAGGTCAAGAATCTGCAAAAAAAAGCTGGATGAAATTTCACTCCACTTTGTGGTTCAGACAGGTGCCAAGAAACGTATCTGTATTTGATTTTTGAAGGCTTTGGAATAAATGTTGGTCAAGGAAATGTTTGAGGTAGAAAACGAGGACAGATAATGGCATGCGCAATATTAGCGAGTCTAAAAATCACAGTCAAACGTCCGTCTAGGTAAGTGCGCAAGTCTCTTTTGATTGAACGCAGGCCTCATTAATTCACAAGAGCACTTTTACAGTCACATTCAGACTGTCGGAGGTAATAAGAGGGGATCGTTTCGTTCCCTGTGGATTTCCGTGAAATATTATGTATCAGTCCTCAGACACGCGCTGTTTCCGTAGCACACCGTAACTCAATTTCTTAAAACATTAGGAAGCAGGACCAAGGCTAAAAGCTTCCTCATTATGGAATAAGCAAACGTTCAGAAATGATTAGAAAAAATGACTTCGCTGGACTTTTTTTTGTCTAACTATCCTCTAGTTTTGCAGCTTGTATGTCTATTAGTGTAATCTATATGCTAGTTCTAAAAGTTAATATATTTATAGTATTTAAATTTGGGGTCAGTAAGAGTTTTAATAATGTTTATGATAATTAAAAAGACAGAATTGTCTTATATTTAACATAAATGTGACCCTGGACCACAAAACCAGTCATAAGGGAAAATTGAGTTGTATCATCAGAAAGCGGATAAATAAGCTTTCCATTGATGTATGGTTTGTTAGGATATGATATTTGGCCAAGATACAACTATTTGTAAATCTGAGTGTGCAAAAAATCTAAATACTGCGAAAATTGCCTTTAAAGTTGTCCAAATGAAGTTCTTACCAATGCATATTACTAATCAAAAATTAAGTTTTGAGATTTACAATAGGAAATTTACACAACATCTTCATGGAATGTGATCTTTACTTAATATCCTAATGATTTTTGGCAAAAAAAAAAAAAAAAAAAAACTATAATTTTGACACATACAATGTATTTTGGCTATTGCTACCAATATACTCACTCAATATCTTCATGGAACATGATCTTTCCTTAAAATCCTAATGATTTTTGAAAAAAAAAAAAAATCTATAATTTTGAGGCAAATGTCATACAATGTATTTTTGGCTATTGCTACCAATAAACTCACTTATTTAAGACTGGTTTTGTGGTTCAGGGACACAAATATATAGCTTATATTTAGCTTAAAATCAATTTTTTAAATATTTATCCCAATAAAATAAATGTTTTAGTAAATATGTATATTTTACTAATATATTTATGGTCCTAAACAAAATATACATATTTACTAATATATTTATTTTATTGGGCTAATGTTTTCAAAAAATTCAGCTTTATATCACAGAAATAAATTACATTTATCATAGATTCTTAATTTGCAATAATATTACATAACTTATTAGTAATTTTGATCAAACAAATGCAGCCTTGGTGAGCAGTAGAGACTTAAAACAATACTCTGAATGCTAGTGTATATTTAATATTCAATTCTTCCTTTAGCATCATCTCATTTTATGTAATACAGAAAAACAACTTTTAAATAATGACTGAAAATTCATATCTGCAACAATCAAGTTTCATCTCGCCCATATTAAATACCATACAGAAAGCAGGCTAATGCTTTCAAAAGCATTCATTTTTAGACCACTTCACTCCATCAATGTATTAACACCTACCGATAATAATTTCTAAACCACCTGAGGAATCGGAAACCGCTGCCAAGCGGGTCTGCCAAGACTTTACGATCTTTACAATGGTTTACTGTTATGAAAATGTTTTACAAGTCTGCTCATGCCATCGGTTTTACAGCGCGTTCAGGCGATTAGCCTAATTAGAAAACGCTCTCTTCAACAGCATCGAATCAGCTGTACGTCAGAGGCTTCCTTCTAAGATTTATACCCGACTAAGTGCGTAGAATGATGAAAAAACACAGTTGATAATTCAGTGGATTTGGTGGACTCATTATTCTGTTCCCAGATGACTAAAAATTATCTAATATTATTACAAATTAAGATCACTTTTTTCTATGTGAATCTGTGTTAAAATGTAATTTATTTCTGTGATAAAAAGCTGAATTTTCAGCATCATTACTTCAGTCTTAAATGTCACATGATCACAGAAATTCTAATGTTCTGTTTTGCTGCTCAAGAAACATTTTGGATTATTATCAATGATGAAAACAGTTGTGCTGCCCAATTTTTTTGTGGAAACTGTGATGCATTTTATTTTTCAGGATTCACAGATTAATACAAAGTTCAGAAGAACAGTGTTTAGTTTAAATAATATATTTCCTGTCACTTTTGATCAATTTAATACATCTAGGCTAAACGTGACCCCAGAAAACCCCAGAAACCCCCACAAAACCAGTCATAAGTGTCAATTTTTCAAAAATGGGATTCATATATCATCTGAAAGTCGAATAAATAAGCTTTCCATTAATGTATGGTTTGTTAGGATCGGACAATATTTGGCCGAGATACAACTATTTGAAATCTGAGGGTGCAAAAAAAAAATAATAATAAATAAATAAAAATATTGAGGAAATAGCCTTTAAAGTTGTCCAAATTAAGTTCTTAGCATAATCAAAAAATAATTTCTGATACATTTATGGTATGAAATTTACAATATGTCTTAATGGAACAAGATTTTTACTTAATATCCTAATGATTTTTGGCATAACTTTTTTTTTTTTTGATAATTTTGACCCATACAATGTATTTTTGGCTATTGCTACAAATACACCCCAGCAGCTTAAGACTGGTTTTGTGCTCCAGGATCCAGGGTCTTGTCAGAGGCTTCCTTCTAAGATTTATACCCGACTAAGTGCGTAGAGTGATGAAAAAACACAGTAGTTGATAATTCAGTGGATTCGGTGGACTCATTATTCTGTTCCCAGATGACTAAAAATTATCTAATATTATTACAAATTAAGATCACTTTTTTCTATGTGAATCTGTGTTAAAATGTAATTTATTTCTGTGATAAAAAGCTGAATTTTCAGCATCATTACTTCAGTCTTAAATGTCACATGATCACAGAAATTCTAATGTTCTGTTTTGCTGCTCAAGAAACATTTTGGATTATCATCAATGATGAAAACAGTTGTGCTGCCCAATTTTTTTGTGGAAACTGTGATGCATTTTATTTTTCAGGATTCACAGATTAATACAAAGTTCAAAAGAACAGTGTTTAGTTTAAATAAACTGTGACATTTCCTGTCACTTTTGATCAATTTAATACATCTAGGCTAAACGTGACCCCAGAAAACCCCAGAAACCCCCACAAAACCAGTCATAAGCGTCAATTTTTCAAAAATGGGATTCATATATCATCTGAAAGTCGAATGAATAAGCTTTCCATTAATGTATGGTTTGTTAGGATCGGACAATATTTGGCCGAGATACAACTATTTGAAATCTGGGATCTGAGGGTGCAAAAAAAAAAAAAAAAATTAAATATTGAGGAAATAGCCTTTAAAGTTGTCCAAATTAAGTTCTTAGCATAATCAAAAATTAATTTCTGATACATTTATGATATGAAATTTACAATATGTCTTAATGGAACAAGATTTTTACTTAATATCCTAATGATTTTTGGCATAACTTTTTTTTTTTTTGATAATTTTGACCCATACAATGTATTTTTGGCTATTGCTACAAATATACCCCAGCAACTTAAGATTGGTTTTGTGGTCCAGGGTCACAAATAAATAAATGCATTAATTTCTTTCATATATACAGTATATATACTTATTTGTTCAGGGAAATGTGCTTAAATATCACAAAAGTAATATTACAAGGTGTTACATTTTAATGGTCCTAAAAATATATATTTGTTAAAATATTTATTATATTAGGACAAATATTTTTTAAAATGATTCTATTTCAGCTAAATATGAGCTAAATATTTATGTTAATTTAAGATAATTCTGACTTGTATTTATTATAAACATTAACAAGTATAATTGTATTGATGTGGTAAATGCGGTCTACAGTTACACTGCAAAAAAAGCTTTTCTTTCTTAGATTTTTTTGTCTTGTTTCCAGCCCAAATATCTAAATGTCAGAAGCTTCCTTCTAAGATTTATACCCGACTAAGTGCGTGGAGTGATGAAAAAACACAGTAGTCCATAATTCGGTGGACTCATTATTCTGTTCCCCGATGACTAAAAATGATGTAATATTATTACAAATTAAGATCACTTTTTCTATTTGAATCTGCGTTAAAATGTAATTTATTTCTGTGATAAAAAGCTGAATTTTCAGCATCATTACTTCAGTCTTAAATGTCATGATCACAGAAATCATTTTAATATTCTGTTTTGCTGCTCAAGAAACATTTTGGAAAAAATATATATATTGAGGAAAAAGCCTTTAAAGTTCTTATGCATATTACTAATCAAAAATACATTTCTGATACATTTATGGTATGAAATTTACAATATGTCTTAATGCAACATGATTTTTTCTTAATATCCTAATGATTTTTGGCATGCATTTTTTTTTTTTTTTGATAATTTTGACCTATACAATGTATTTTTGGCTATTGCTACAAATATACCCCAGCAACTTAAGACTGGTTTTGTGCTCCAGGGTCCAGGCTCTTGTTTCCGGCCCAAATATCTACACGTCAGAAGCTTCCTTCTAAGATTTATACCCGACTAAGTGCGTGGAGTGATGAAAAAACACAGTAGTCCATAATTCGGTGGATTGAATGTGTGCCGATGACGGCTGTGAGCGAATGGAGAGCGTGGATCAGTCGCACCATGTATTGAAGCCATTATGAGGTGCAGCAGGAATTTTAGCAAAAGCCGAAGTGAGTTTGAGCCTCGCCGCGAAAGGCGAAACCGGCACAGGAAGCGCAAATATGGACCAGATGTGTTTGTTATTTAGCGGCGGAGGACTGAAGCTGCTCTGTTGGCACGTTGCGTGCCGTTAGGCCACGGTTTCTCATTATTCTGTTCCCGATGAGCCGTCGCATCCATTTCAGGCCACTAAATGAGGTTCGGAGTTTGTGTAATGGTGAAAACGTGTGCATGTTTGTTGTTTGAGAGCTCCAGAAATATAGGCCGCACTGCAAAAAAAAAGCTTTTCTAGCTTAGATTTTTTGTCTTGTTTCCAGCCAAAATATCTAAAAATTCTTAATCAAGAATTATTTTCAAGACAAGTACACGTTAATGTCTCGTTTTCAGAAAAAAGTTGTTAAAATTAAGACAAGCAAAATAATCTGCCAATGGGGTAAGCAAAATAATCTAGTCTTCTGCTTAAAATAAGATTATTTTGGCAGATTATTATTTAAAAACTCACTTAATTTTGACGACTTTTTTTCTGAAAACAAGACAATAATTTTTACTTGTCTAGAAAATCCTTCTTGATTTAAGAATTTTTAGATATTTTGGCTGGAAACAAGACAAAAAATCTTAGCTAGAAGAGCATTTTTTGCAGTGCGAACCTGCTAAATTGAAAGCCGGAGCTGGGTTGAGCCTTCAAAAAGCCCCTTGGCTCTAGAGTCAAGTTGGCTTGTTTTTGTAAACGTCAGTTTGGAAGGATTATAAAGGGAGTATCTGTCGATATCAACACTGATTGATCGACCACAAAGCACAGACAATGCAGCAGCACTGACGACAGCAGAACCTCGGTCGATACTATCAGATCTCCAGAAGCTTTTAGGGACTTAATGGAAAACACAAAATATGAGATGCACAAGTGAGAGCAATGAGCAGGACAGAGTCGAATTTAATCACGCAGGCTATAAAATGTTACTCCTAGGAGAATGTCTTTCCTGTCGTAATTGACGTAATTGATTCGAATCAATTCATTCTTACACTACAATTACTTTAAGCCAGAGAGGAACTTACTCAAGCCTTATGGAAGCGTTTATGTGATATCATTTGCACAGTACATATGGTTCAAAAGCTTGGGGTTTGTCAGAATATGTAGTGTTTTTGAAACGAAAATGCTGTAAAAATTCTGAAATATTATTAGAATTTAAAACAACTGTTTTCTATGTGAATATCTGTTAGCATGCAATTTATTTCTGTGATTCACAGCTGAATTTTCAGCATCATTACTTCAGTCTTAAATGTCACATGTTCACAGAAATCATTCTAATGTGATAATTTGCTGCAAAATTATTATCAATATTGAAAACAGATATTTTTGTGGAAACTGTCATACATTTCATTTTTCAGGATTCACAGATGAATAGAAAGATCAAAACAGCATTTATTTAGTCTTTTGAAGCATTATAAATGTCTTTACCGTAACTTTTGATCAATTTAATACATCCAGGCTGAATAGATGTAATGTTTTAAGTTTCTTCTGCTCACCAAGGCTGCATTTGTTTGATCAAAATGACAAAAAATTATGTAATATTATTACAAGTTGAGATCACTTTTTTCTATGTGAATCTATGTTAAAATGTAATTTATTTCTGTGATGCGCAGCTGAATTTTTATCCCAATAAAGTACATATTTTAATATTGTGATATTACTTTTGTAATAATTAAGCACATTTTCCTGAACAGATCATTATATATACTGTATATATGAAATAAATTAATGCATTTATTTAGCCTGGATGTATTAAATTGATCAAAAGTGACAGGGAATGTTTAAAAAAAAAAAAAACAATTTCAACTAAACACTGTTCTTTTGAACTTTTTATTCATCTGTGAATCCTGAAAAATAAAATGCATCACAGCTTCCACCAATATATTGTGCATCACAACTGTTTCCATCATTGATAATAATCCATAATGTTTCCTGAGCAGCAAATCAGAATATTATAATGATTTCTGGAGGATCATGTGACACTGAAAATTCAGCAGTGCATCACAGAAATAAATTACACTTTAATAGATATCCACACAGAAAACAGCTTTTTAAATAGTAATAATATTTTACAGTTTGTATTTTTCATAAAATACAGCATAATTTTGCATCATTACTTCAGTCTTAAATGTCACATGATCACAGAAATCATTCTAATATGTTGTTTTGCTTCTTAACAAAATTTCTGATTATTATCAATATTGAAAACATATATTTTTGTGGAAACTGTCATACATTTTATTTTTCAGGATTCACAGATGAATAGAAAGATCAAAAGAACAGCATTTATTTTAATTGGAAGTCTTCTGAAGCATTATAAATGTCTTTACCGTAACTTTTGATCAATTTAATATATCCAGGCTGAATAGATGTAATGTTTTAAGTTTCTTCTGCTCACCAAGGCTGCATTTGTTTGATCAAAATGACAAAAAAATTATGTAATATTATTACAAATTAAGATCACTTTTTTCTATGTGAATCTATGTTAAAATGTAATTTATTTCTGTGATAAAAAGCTAAATTTTCAGCATCATTACTTCGGTCTTAAATCTCACATGATCACAGAAATCATTCTAATATGATGATTTGCTGAACATGAACATTTTGGATTATTATCAATGATGAAAACAGTTGTGCTGCACAATTTTTTTGTGGAAACTGTGATGCATTTTATTTTTCAGGAGTCACAGATGAATACAAAGTTCAAAAGAACACTGTGTAGTTGAAATAATAATGTTTTTTTAAACATTTCCTGTCACTTTTGATCAATTTAATACATCCAGGCTAAATAAACACATTAATTTATTTCATATATACGGTATATATACTTAAATATCACAAAAGTAATATTGAATAATATTTGAATGGTCCTAAAAATATATATATATTTATAAAAAAAAATATTTATTGTATTAGGACAAATATTTTTAGAATTGATTTTATTTAAGCTAAATGTGAGCTAAATTTTTATATTAATTTAAGATAATTCTGACTTGTATTTATTATAAACATTAACGCGCATAATTGTATGGATGTGGTAAATGCAGTCTACAGTTACACTGCAAAAAAAGCTTTTCTTTCTTAGATTTTTTTGTCTTGTTTCCAGCCCAAATATCTAAAAATTCTTAAATGAAGAGGGATTTCTAGACAAGCACAAATTATGGTCTTGTTTTCAGAACAAATAAGTCATAATTAAGTGAGTTTTTGCTTAAAACAAGCAAAATAATCTGCCAAAATAATCTTATTTTAAGCAGAAGATTTGATTATTTTGCTTACCTCATTGGCAGATTATTTTGCTTGTTTCAAGCATAAACTCTCTTAATTTTAACTTATTTTTTCTGAAAACAATAGAGAAAATCCTTTTTGATGTAAGATTTTTTAGATATTTTGGCTGGAAACGAGACAAAAAATCTAAGTAAGAAAAGCATTTTTTGCAGTGAGGTGATAAAAACAAGTAAGCAAGCAAGTAACTAAGTAAATAAATCTTTTATATAACACATAATTTTATAAATAAACTCTAATCTCAGCTGTTTGCTGTGCTTGTACTCATGGCGTGAATCACTGAGTTAAAACATGCTGCTTATGTTACACTTTGAACTTTTTAAAACCAAAATGCTTGAATAGCTGTTTATTGTTCCCAGATACTTTGGTCAGTATTTCGCTCAGCATCTGGTTTCTGAGTTTACGTGTCAAGAAAGTGAATCATCACAACCTCTGATTCATTTGTAAAAATCCCAGCAAATCTCTGTAGCACAGGAAAAGTCTCGTCTGACCTTTTCTTACTGGCACAGTTTATGACTGACTTACACAGTCAGATCGTAACCCATTTTAGATCAGAACGCTGTTATATAAATGTCTTCAATAGGCCTGCATGTACAAAAAGGATTAAATAGAAAGGGAAAATGCAATTAGTAAGAAAGTAGGGTGAATGTGAAATACAGCTGAAGTCGAAAAGTTTAGACACACCTGGCAGAATCTGTAAAATGTTCATTATTTTACCAAAAATAAAAGGGATCATACAAAATGCATGCTATTTTTTATTTAGTACTGACCTGAATAAGATATTTCACATTAAAAGATGTTCAGTTCTCACAAATTCTTCGGTTTTTCAACATTTTTGTGTATTTGAACCCTTTTTAACAATGACTATATGATTTTGAGTCGGGGGTGAAAACTTTTGAAATTTGAAGATCAGGGTAAATTTAACTTATTTTGTCTTCGGGAAACATATAACTATCTTCTGTAGCTTCTGAAGGGCAGTGTTCATTGAAAAAATATATATATGTTTAGGCAAAATAAGAAAAATGTACACATCTTCATTTTGTTCAAAAGTTTTCACCCCCGGCTCTTAATGCATGTTTTTTTTCTTTCTGGAGTATGTAAAAGTTGCATAAGAGTACCTCAGTTGTCCTCAGTGTGAAAAGATGGATCTCAAAATCCTAAAGTCATTTTTGGAAAGGGTTCAAATACACAAAAATGCTGGAAAAACAAAGAATTTGTGGGATTTTTCTGAAGAACAGCAGGCAGTTTAACTGTTCAGGACAAACAAGGGACTCATGGACAACTATCACTAAACAAAAAACACACAGCTGTGGATCTAAATAAAAAATAACATGCATTTTATATGATCCCTCCTATTTTGCTATAACAATACAATTTTGATTCTACAAGGTGTGTGTAAACGTTTGACTTCATGACTGCAGAGACCATTTCCAGCAGTATGAGGGTCATTAATTGGACTGCATGTCTGATTCACCAACATTTCCTTCTTAAAACATACTAGATATATAGCAGTGTCAGTGTTTTATGATTATTTATACTCCGGTCTGGTGCCACGAACTTATCAAACTCTGTTTTACAACAATGTATTACAGCTAATGTTCTGGCCTCAGGTGGAAGTTTGCAGAAATGTGGGACTGACATGAAAACACAGTAGAAACGCACTGGACCGCAGGTAAACTCAGTTCAGTCTGTGATATATTACCCACAATCCATGTAAAGCAGCTGTTCTTCACTCATTCATGATCCTTACTTCATTTTAAAGTGATCCGGCCTTGCTTTCTGTATGCAGATGTTTTAGCCAGCTTTTAACAATCTAGCAGCATGACATGACTGTGATTTGCAGTACAGTTTGTGAGATATCAAACTCAGCTAGTCATCAATCAAACAAAACATTCACTCCAAAAACAAAAATCCTGACTTTATTTACTCCTCCAAACTTGGATAACTGACTTTCTTTTGTAGAACACAAAAACAGATGTTTTGAAGAATGCTAATGCTGCTCTCTTCCATGCATCAATGCCATACAGTGATCAGGTGCTATCAAAATCCATAAAAGCACAATAAAATTAGCTGTTATTTGTGACCCTGGACCACATATATTATATATAATATAATATAATATATCTTCTGAATCATACAACAGACAATAATTCATCTAACATCTCATTTGCGCTTTCATATATTTGAATTAAAGTTTTTACATTTGAACACAGATTGGTTTTGAGAGCTTTATGAATGTGAAAATGAGTAAACGAAGACAAAGTTAGTATTTTTGAGTGAACTATTGCTTTAAAACTCCTTGAGGAACACTTGAGAGCAGAGATACGGTGGATACTTCACATTCTTAAGCTTCCAAAGGATTTTTCTTCTTTCTGTTTACATTTCCCTGAACTCATTTCTTATTCTGCTTTGTGTCAAGTTATATGCAATGTACACTACTGTTCAAAAGTTTGTGGTCAGTAAGATTTTCTAAAAAGAAATTAATATCAAATAATATAATTTATTCAGCAAAAAAAGTGACGGTAAAGAGATCCTGAGAAATAAAATGCATGATGGTTTTCACTAAAATAATTATAAATGTTTGGTGAGCAGCAAATCAGTATATTAGAATGAATTCTGAAAGATCATGTGACACTGAAGAATGGAGTAATGATGTTGAAAATTCATATTTGATCACAGAAATAAATTACATTTTAACAGATATTCACACAGGAAATGGCTATTTTAAATTATAATAATATTTCACAGTTTTACTGATAAACAATAATAATAATACTATAATAATAATATAATAATATAATAAATAATAACAAAAATTAATAAATAAATACAGCCTTGGTGAGAAGAAGAGACTTCTTTCTGAAACATAAAGGCCCCAAATCTGCCAATAAACAAAAATATGACATAGGTCAGATTGTAAGAAGATTAAAGTTGATGAACTACTTCCAACAGCAAGATTTCCGTGGTTTTGACGCGTTCCAAAAATAAATAAATAAATGAATAAATGAAGAAGCCTGCCTGTAAGGACCTGTGAATCATCGCTCGCGCTGCTTCCTGAGGAAGCGAGGTGAGGCCGGTTCAGAAGAGCTCTCCATTGAGTTCTGTTTCCTCAGGAAAACATCCTGCCTCCAGCATCCCCTCAAGAGGACACATCGTCTCTTTGTCCTGCACTTATATGTCTCTTTCTCTTGGGATCAGTTCTCATTACTTCAGTGTTTCTCGAACAAAACCTTAAAGGGATAGATCACCCCAAAAATGTACTGTCTCTCATCTCATAAAAAAAAGGTTATTGCGACTTATTTCACAATTCTGACAACTGTGTGATACAAACTTGCAATTCAGAGAAAAAGGTCAGAATCGTGAGGCACTAAGTCGCAATTGCGAGAAAAGGTGAGAATCGTGAGGTACAATGTCACAATTGAGAGAAAAGGAAAGAATCGCGAGGTACAAAGTCACAATTGCGAGGAAAAGGTCAGAATCGTAAAGTACAAAGTCGCAATTGTGAGGAAGAGGTCAGAATCGTGAGATACAAAGTTGCAATTGCGAGGAAAAGGTCAGAATCGTAAAGTACAAAGTCGCAATTGTGAGGAAGAGCTCAGAATCGTGAGATACAAAGTTGCAATTGCGAGGAAAAGGTCAGAATCGTAAAGTACAAAGTCGCAATTGCGAGAAAAGGTCAGAATCGCGAGGCACAAAGTCGCAATTGCGAGAAAAGGTCAGAATCGTGAGATACAAAGTTGCAATTGCGAGAAAAAGGTCAGAATCGCGAGGCACAAAGTCGCAATTGCGAGAAAAGGTCAGAATCGTGAGATACAAAGTCACAATTGCGAGAAAAGGTCAGAACCGTGAGATACAATGTCACAATTGCGAGAAAAGGACATAATCGCGAGGTACAAAGTCGCAATTGCGAGGAAAAGGTCAGAATCGTAAAGTACAAAGTCGCAATTGTGAGGAAGAGGTCAGAATCGTGAAGTACAAAGTTGCAATTGCGAGAAAAAGGTCAGAATCGCGAGGCACAAAGTCGCAATTGCGAGAAAAGGTGAGAATCGTGAGATACAATGTCGCAATTGCGAGGAAAAGGTCAGAATCACGAGGCACAAAGTCGCAATTGCGAGAAAAGGCCAGAATCACAAGACACAATGTCACAATTGCGAGAAAGGTCAGAATCGTGAGATACAAAGACGCAATTGCGAGAAAATGGTGAGAATCGCGAGATACAAAGTCGCAATTGTGAGGAAAAGGTCAGAATCGCGAGGCACAAAGTCACAATTGCGAGAAAAGGTCAGAATCCTGAGATACAAAGACGCAATTGCGAGAAAAGGTCAGAATCCTGAGATACAAAGACGCAATTGCGAGAAAAGGTCAGAATTGTGAGATACAATGTCGCAATTGCGAGAAAAGGACAGAATCGCGAGATACAAAGTCGCAATTGCGAGAAAAGGACATAATCGCGAGGTACAAAGTCGCAATTGTGAGGAAGAGGTCAGAATCGTGAAGTACAAAGTTGCAATCGCGAGAAAAAGGTCAGAATCGCGAGGCACAAAGTCGCAATTGCGAGAAAAGGTGAGAATCGTGAGATACAAAGTCGCAATTGCGAGGAAAAGGTCAGAATCCTGAGATACAAAGACGCAATTGCGAGAAAAGGTCAGAATCCTGAGATACAAAGTCGCAATTGCGAGAAAAGGTCAGAATCGTGAGATACAAAGTCACAATTGCGAGAAAAGGTCAGAACCGTGAGATACAAAGTCACAATTGCGAGAAAAGGTCAGAATCCTGAGATACAAAGTCACAATTGCGAGAAAAGGTCAGAATCCTGAGATACAAAGTCGCAATTGCGAGAAAAGGTCAGAATCGTGAGATACAAAGTCACAATTGCGAGAAAAGGTCAGAACCGTGAGATACAATGTCACAATTGCGAGAAAAGGACATAATCGCGAGGTACAAAGTCGCAATTGCGAGGAAAAGGTCAGAATCGTAAAGTACAAAGTCGCAATTGTGAGGAAGAGGTCAGAATCGTGAAGTACAAAGTTGCAATTGCGAGAAAAAGGTCAGAATCGCGAGGCACAAAGTCGCAATTGCGAGAAAAGGTGAGAATCGTGAGATACAATGTCGCAATTGCGAGGAAAAGGTCAGAATCACGAGGCACAAAGTCGCAATTGCGAGAAAAGGCCAGAATCACAAGACACAATGTCACAATTGCGAGAAAGGTCAGAATCGTGAGATACAAAGACGCAATTGCGAGAAAATGGTGAGAATCGCGAGATACAAAGTCGCAATTGTGAGGAAAAGGTCAGAATCGCGAGGCACAAAGTCACAATTGCGAGAAAAGGTCAGAATCCTGAGATACAAAGACGCAATTGCGAGAAAAGGTCAGAATCCTGAGATACAAAGACGCAATTGCGAGAAAAGGTCAGAATTGTGAGATACAATGTCGCAATTGCGAGAAAAGGACAGAATCGCGAGATACAAAGTCGCAATTGCGAGAAAAGGACATAATCGCGAGGTACAAAGTCGCAATTGTGAGGAAGAGGTCAGAATCGTGAAGTACAAAGTTGCAATCGCGAGAAAAAGGTCAGAATCGCGAGGCACAAAGTCGCAATTGCGAGAAAAGGTGAGAATCGTGAGATACAAAGTCGCAATTGCGAGGAAAAGGTCAGAATCACGAGGCACAAAGTCGCAATTGCGAGAAAATGGTGAGAATCGCGAGATACAAAGTCGCAATTGCGAGAAAGGTCAGAATCGTGAGATACAAAGACGCAATTGCGAGAAAATGGTGAGAATCGCGAGATACAAAGTCGCAATTGTGAGGAAAAGGTCAGAATCGCAAGACACAATGTCACAATTGCGAGAAAGGTCAGAATCGTGAGATACAAAGACGCAATTGCGAGAAAATGGTGAGAATCGTGAGATACAAAGTCGCAATTGTGAGGAAAAGATCAGAATCGTGAGATACAATGTCGCAATTGCGAGAAAAGGTGAGAATCGTGAGATACAAAGACGCAATTGCGAGAAAATGGTGAGAATCGTGAGATACAAAGTCGCAATTGTGAGGAAAAGATCAGAATCGCGAGATACAAAGTCGCAATTGCGAGAAAGGTCAGAATCGTGAGATACAAAGACGCAATTGCGAGAAAATGGTGAGAATCGCGAGATACAAAGTCGCAATTGTGAGGAAAAGGTCAGAATCGCAAGACACAATGTCACAATTGCGAGAAAGGTCAGAATCGTGAGATACAAAGACGCAATTGCGAGAAAATGGTGAGAATCGTGAGATACAAAGTCGCAATTGTGAGAAAAGGTGAGAATCGCGAGATACAAAGTCGCAATTGTGAGGAAAAGATCAGAATCGTGAGATACAATGTCGCAATTGCGAGAAAAGGTGAGAATCGTGAGACACAAAGTCACAATTGCGAGAAAAGGTCAGAATTGCGAGGTACAAAGTCGCAACTGTGAAAAAAGTCAGAATTGCAATACAAAGGCGCAATTACGAGAAAAAAGTCAGAATTGCGAAATACAAATTCGAAACTGCGAGAAAAACTCAAAATTGCGATTATAAAGTCGCAATTACCTTTTTTATTCCTTATTTTTTGGCGGAAACAGGCTTTCATACATTTCTGACGTTACCTCTTAGAACTGAAAAAAATAAGAGCCAAAAAAAAAATTATAAATCTTACAATTAAGACTTTATATTCCGCAAATAATTGTGGGATAAAAGGTATTCTTTTTTTATCCCATGGTGGTAACAGGCTTTCATACGTTGATTCTAATGCATAGCTGAGTTGCAGATAATTTGCGAGCTGCAATAAAATGTCTGACTGTGCTAAAGAAACTCTCACATATTTTCAGATCCAGCTCGGGCTTCATGTGTCCGCTGGGAATCCTCAGCTGAGCTCGACCCAAGCGCACATCATCACCTTACAACAATCCTGGCTAAAGACAGGTAAAGGCCTGTAATTAATAGCAGCATCTGGCTGTAATGACGCAGGGGTTTGACTCACGGCTCACGCTGAGGCCTAAACAAAACAAACCACCTCACTGCACCACTGTGAGCCCAACAAACACTAGAGTATGCCATCAATCTGAAGATCAGCAGCCATTCACCTCAAACACATCAGAGCAGACGACTTCTAAAGGACGTCTCAGACTACTAAAACACCTGAGCGTAGAAATGATGTCTGCTGATCGTTACTGATGACACTTTAGGATGTGATGATTTTCTAAAGTACTTAGAAATGCTTAGTTTGGTTGGATCTAAATATATTAGTCACTCTTGTGAGATAGTAAACTATTTAATATAAAAAATAAATGTAAATAAAATAAAAACTCCAGTGGTGAAAGCCTGAAATCTGAGCATGTTGTGAGAAATTTGTAATATAATATAAATATTTTTCAAATAATTGTTAAAAGTTGTGATTGTCTCTATTATATGATGGATTACAGACTGAGAATGGCGTGACGTCATGCCGGAAGTGTGCAGTGGGGTAAAAATCAGGCAGAGGAGGTGAATCAGCTGCACAGATGGGAAATGTCTTCATCTGTCCAGCCGCGGGCCGTCTGAACCCCTGACCCTCAGCCATCGGCCTCTCGCAGCGCGGGACGAATCAGCGCCTCATATAAGAGATCTGCAGTTCCCACTCAACAGCTGTCCTTAAATCAGCTCCATATGCGGAACGACCACAGCTCCAATGTTTGTCGAGTCTTTCATGAGACTTTCAGAAGTCAAATTCGGCATGGCCAAATTTAGTGACACTTTAAATGCAGTACATTATTACCAAAAAAAAGATTTCTTCAAAGAGTCTGGACTTTCTCATTTTTTGGTGATTTAAAAATAAAATAAAATAAAACAGAAAATAATGCATACATACATTTCATGACCAATTCTCATTTTTGGTGGTTTAAAAATAAATAAAAAAATCTAATAAAATAAAATAAACAATTGTGCATAAATAGGAGTCTGGACCTCTTTTTTATTTTTTTGGTAATTAGAAAAATGCATAAGCAGAATTCTGGTTCTGATTTTCTTTTCTTTTTTTTTTTTTGGTAATTTAAATATAAATAAATAAAATAAAATACAAAATATTGCAAAAATATTAGTCTGGGCCCTTTCTCATTTTTGGGAGATTCAAAAATAAAAAATAAAATAGAATAAAAAATATTGCATAAATAAGAGTCCGGAAGGCTTTTTTTATTTTTTGGTGATTTAAAAAAATAAATAAATAAATAAATAAATAAAAATATTGCATAAATAGGAGGGTCTGGAGGCTTTCCCATTTTCTGGTGATTTAAAAATAAATAAATAAATAAAATAAAAATATTGCATAAATAGGACCCCGGACCCCTTTCTCTCTCTCTCTCTCTCTCTTTTTTTTTTTTGGTAATGTAAAAATAAATAAATAAAAATATTGCTTATTTAGGAGTCTGGACCCCTTTCTAATGTGTTTGGTAACTTAAAAAAATGCATAAGCAGGATTCTGGGACCTTTTCTCATTTTCGCATAAATAGGAGCCCGGACACCTTTAATTTTTTTTTTTTTTTTTTGATTTAAATGTAAATAAATAAAATAGAATAAAAAAATATTGCATAAATAGAAGTCTGGACCCCTTTCTCATTTTTTGGTGATTTAAAAATAAATAAATTAAAAATATTGCATAAATAGACATCCAGACCCATTTCTTATTTTTGGGAGATTTACAAATAAATAAAAAACATAAACTAAAATGTATTGTATTAATAGGAGTCTGCACTGCCTTTCTATTTTTTTGATGATTTAAAAATAAATAAAATAAAAAAAAATTGCATAAATAGGAGTCTGGGCTGCTTTCTGTATATTAAATAAAATATTATTAAAAATAAATAAATAAATAAATAAAATAAAATAACAAAAATTGAATGAATTGGAGTCTGGACCCGTTTCTCATTTTTGGGTGAATAAAAAAAGAAAATAATAATAATAATAAAATAAAATATATTGCATAAATAGGAGTCTGGACCCCTTTCTCATTTTTTGGTGACCATAAAAAAGTGGTAATAAACTTTACATTTAGTTTAACTTGCTGTACTAAAATACAAAAACAAAACAGAAAATATAATATAAAGAATTGTAAAGAAAAGTTTTAAAAAATAGTTTGTTTAAAACTGTAAAAATGACAAAAACTACTAAAAAAGTGTAACTAAAAAAATAATAATATTAATAGTAACAACAATTACAATACTATCTCTTTAGAACTGATACCAAACACAACAGTCTAGTCCCATAAAATAGTATTCCTTTCTTAATCTAATTTTATATAATATACCAATTTAAGAGCTGCCTGTGTAAATATTGGCTCTGAATGTCTGGAAATGTCAGTCATCACATCACTTTTATTGACAGCCAGGTCAAATTCTCACTCTGATCACTAGGTATAACACAAACAGTTTGGGGGCATAAGAAAGATAAGCATGAGCAATGATAACAGCAACGCTTGTGTAGGCAAGCAGCGCTAATAAAGAAACAAAAGATCTCGCAGGTCATTTTGCCCTCGGGTTCAGAGCTCGTCTCATCTCTGCTCAGTTACAGCTGTTGGATTTCATGGCCTGCGGCTGGATTCTCCTCAGACGAACACTACAAGCCTCTGCAAGCCTCGCGAACGAGAGTCAGAGCAGCAGTGAATGTCAGTGACACCTCAGGTGCTTCTCCAGTCACTCCCTCTGCATAAACAAACACCATCCATCAGCTTCTGCTGATAAATGAGAGCTGTTTGTAAAGGCCTGTCAGAAACACACCCCTCTGACTGAGTACTACAGCAGAACAACATCTGTATTATAAACAGATAATGCTATAGCATTATCAGCACTCCATATGAGAGTCATTTCCAGGGAATTCGGATTCAACTCGATTCAATTTGATGATCTCATTCTGTGGTTTACAGGAATAACCGGCCATCAAAATTAGGCTGAAAATGTGATCACCCGCAGGTCATCCTCGATGTAGATCAGTTTGTTTCTTCATCGGATTTATAGAAATTATTGTCATTGCATCACTTGCTCACCAGTGGATCCTCTGCGGTGAATGGGTGCCGTCAGAACGAGAGTCTGATAAACGACTGATAAAAACATCACAATAATCCACAAGTAATTCATAATACGAAGACAAAAGCTGTTTTTCTATTTTATTTAATGAGAAAAGGGTCCAGACTCCTATTTGTGCAATATTTTTTCATTTTTATTTATTTATTTATTTTTTAAATCATCAAAAATGAGAAATGGGTCCAGACTCCTATTTATGCAATATATTTAATTGTATTATTATTATTTATTTTAAATCACCCAAAAATGAGAAAGGGGTCCAGACTCCTATTTAGGCAATATTTTTAATTGTATTTATTTTTAAAACCACTAAAAATGAGAAAGGGGTCCAGACTCCTATTTGTGCAATATATATATATATATATATATATATATATATATATATATATATATATTTTTTAATTTTTAATTAATTTATTAATTAATTTATTTATTTATTTTTAAATCATCAAAAAATGATAAAGGGGTCCAGGCTCCCATTTATGCAATACATTTTATTTTATTATTATTGTTTTTTTTTTGTTTTTTTTTAAATCACCCAAAAATGAGAAACGATTCCAAACTCCTATTTATACCATATTTTTTATTTTAATCTTTTTTTTTTTTTTTTTTTTTTTTTTGTCAAAAAATGAGTAAGCAGTCCAGACTCCTATTTATGCAATATTTTACATTTTATTTATTTTTTATTTATTTTTAAAATCACCAAAAATAAGAAAGGGGTCCAGGCTCCTATTTGTGCAATATTTTATTTGTTTTATTTTATTTATTTATTTATTTATATATTTGTATTCATTCATTCATTCATTCATTCTATTTAAGCAATATATTTTAGTTTATGTTATTTATTTATTTATTTATTAATTTTCTAGTGTCTGAAAACAAGACATTGTTTACTTGTCTAGAAAATCCTTATTGATTTAAGAATTTTTAAATATTTTGAATGGAAACAAGACAAAAATCTAAGATAGAGATTTTTTTGCAGTGTGAGCAGCACTCAGATAACAATTAGAGAATCTATATTATTATTTAGTAACGTCAAACAAGTACATATACTTCAATATTATGGCGATGCACATATAATTACATCAGTGAATTATTATATCTGTGCATTTACTCGACCGCAAAAACTGAACTACCCCTGGTATTCCGTACAAATAATGTTAATACAACTACCTCAGATTCAAGTGAAGAGTCATATGTGATGCAGGTATGCGATCACTAAAAACAGTACAGTCCTATTACTTATATATTTTGTTTTATATTATAGCCTATAGAGCATGAAACCTTCATTGCGTCGTAAGAATTTAGATACAATGAATTGTGTAGTAGCCTATTATATGAATTGTACCTATCCTTTTCACTCGATTTCAAACCTTTTAGCCAGGAGTTATAGTTTTAGAAAAACACAGCTATGTGTTCAAGTATATGTAAGAATAGCACGTTAACTAATGCAAATAAGAAACATTACTTGCTCAACAGAACGATCGCGTCACGTGGATCAGCCGCGCGTCGCATTCTGTTCTTCATCTGAGGTGAATTCAGTGTTTAGTCCTCTCAGTGTGTCTTCTTCCATAAGCGAACAGTAGTTGAGATGAACGCGATGAATTCTCAAAGTTAGTTTGCGGTGATGTGGGCGTTAACATTCCCGCGCGACGCACATGGCTAATTATCATATCAAAAGCGGAGGCGTCAACTTCATTATCGTTAATGAACACTGAGTGCAAAACTCAACATGTTGTTGGTTTCATACGGATTACTTTATAACAGAACATTTGTTTTCGACAAGACTTGCTTTATTTAAAAGTAGAGATATTAAGCTTTCTATCCATGTGTATTAACTGTATGTGTGCTGAGCCTCCACCGAGTTAAAGATACATTTATTGAGGCGTTTCTAATCGCAGTGCGCGGAGACGCTGAAGACAGAAAAAACACCCCGTCTTTTTTCTTTATTTTAAAAAAGAAAGTTCAGTTGTTATTCTGAGTGCACACAAAAAAAAGTATACACTTAACCATTTTGAATGATGTATAACTCGTATTTGTGTGACTAATATCGACAGAGCAATTTTAGTATCTTTCGCACTGATCTTAAAAAAAGTGAGCTGGTCGCGCCGGCGCGACCGTCGACCCCAGAGGGTTAAATCCAACATTAAAGCATTTGTAACTTTAAAACAAGCTAAAATACTCCAGTCCATAATCCATAATAACACTTACTCTAGTGAAAATGTCCATCTCCTGTTGTCTCTCACATCAAAATCCAGCCACGTATTTGTTTAGAGCTGTTTTTGCTTGTAAACTTTGCTTGTAAGATTCAGACCAGACCACTTTTTCACAGGAAGAAGGGTTATAGATTACTTTTTAGTTAAAAATGATGACTTCTGTTAACTGACGGACTGGAGTTGTGTGAATTTCTTGTGGATTCTTGTAATGTTTTTATCAGCTGTTTGGACTCTCATTCTGACGGCACCCATTCACTGCAGAGGATTCACTGGAGAGAGAGTGATGGAGTGACACATTTCTACAAATCTGATTAAAAAAAAAAAAACTCATCTACATCTTGGATTTAATTTTTGGGCGAACTATTCCTTTAAGTGAACACCTTCACTGAAAAGAGGAGTGTTTTCATCTAAAGTAACACATAAACCCAGTGATTCAAAGGACTGGATTTGTTGTTCAGACGACAGTCTTTAATCAAGCAGTGAAACATCCTTCCAGAGGAAGTTTTTTATTGCACAGAGGTCACTCTTTCATAGTTCAGGAGACCTAATGACCTACGAAAGAACCGTTGGCTTTCCTGTTTTGACATGTTTCTGGGGCAGGATATTTAGTCAAGGCCTTTAAGCCTTCTTTGTAAATAAAATCAGACCCTTTTATCCAAAATGGCCAATAACCAATTCATCCAAAGTAGGCAGCAACATGAGAGAAACTGCCTAAATGAATCAAAGAATCCTGAAAAATAAAATGCTTAACGGTTTCCACAGAAATATTGTGCAGCGTAAGTGTTTTCAACACTGATGATAATCAGAAATGTTTCTTGAGCAGTAAATACGCATATTAAAATAATCATGTGACACTGGAGTAATGATGCTGAAAATTCAGCATTTTATCACAGAAATAAATTACATTTGAACAGGTATTCACATCGAAAAGAGCTGTTTTTAAACTGTAATAATATTTCACATTTTTGCTAATTTTACTGTATTTTTGATCAAATAAATGCAGCCCCGGTGAGCAGAAGAGCCTCTTTATAGTTTGTTTTATGCTTGAATCTGAGCTCAGTTTGACACATGCTTGAGATTTCTAATGAAACTCATGAGATTTTTGATGTTAATTTATTATAATCTTTTCCTCACAAGAACAAAAGTCTTCATTTTTCTCCAATTAACCTCATTCTCACACAGCTGAGGTCAAAAGTTTACATCCCCTTTTCAGAATCTGCAAAATGTTAATTATTTTATCAAAATAAGAGGGATCATACAGAATGCATGTTATTTTTTTATTTAGTACTGACCTGAATAAGATATTTCACATTAATGATGAAAATTGTAATTGAATTTATAAAAAAATGACCCTGTTCAAAAGTTTACATCCTCTTGATTCTTAATACTGTGTTGTTCCTGAATGACCCACAGCTGTGTTTTTTGTTTAGTGATAGTTGTTCATGAGTCCCTTGTTTGTCCTGAACAGTTAAACTGCCTGCTGTTCTTCAGAAAAATCCTTCAGCTCCCACAAATTCTTTGGTTTTCCAGCATTTTTGTGAATTTCAACCCTTTCCAACAATGACTGTATGATTTAGAGATCCATCTTTTCACACTGAGGACAACTGAGAGACTCATATGCAACTATTACAGAGGTTTCAAACACTCACTGATGCTCCAGAAGGAAAAAACATGCATTAAGAGCCTTCAAAACTTTTAAAATTGAAGATCAAGGTCAATTTAACTTATTTTGTCTTTTGGAAAACATGTAAGTATCTTCTGTAGCTTCTGAAGAGCAGCACTGAATGAAAAGATATTTAGGCAAAATAAGAAAAATGCACTCATCTTCATTCTGTTCAAAAGTTTTCACCCCCAGCTCTTAATGCATGTTTTTTCCTTCTGGAGCATCAGTGAGTGTTTGAACCTTCTGTAATAGTTGCATATGAGTCCCTCAGTTGTCCTCAGTGTGAAAAGATGGATCTCAAAATCATACAGTCATTGTTGGAAAGGTTTGAAATTCACAAAAATGCTGGAAAATCAAATAATTTGTGCAACCTGAAGGATTTTTGTGAAGAACAGCAGGCAGTTTAACTGTTCAGGACAAACAAGGGACTCATGAACAACTATCACTAAACAAAAAACACAGCTGTGGATCATTCAGGGAACAACACAGTATTAAGAATCAAGAGGATGTAAACTTTTGACATCAATTGTAACTGTGCAATCAGAGGTATATTAGGCTTGCGTTAAGGCTCAAGGCTCATATGGTGAATCTGATGAGGTAAGAGCTGAACTTGTGAACCGATGACACACTGAGGAATGCTGGGAAAACACAAGAGCTCATTCCTCCCACACTCTCCCCTCAGCGAAGCTGACACCGCCAGTAGCCGAGGAACTCCAGCGAACGCCTGATAAAAACCAATTCATCAGCTGTCTAGACACTCTGAACTACATTTAACAATCTCATACAGTGCAGCGTCTCTATTAAACATCAAAACACAGAAACCAGCAGTTGAAGCGGCAACACAGATGTTTCAGAATAAATAGCAATGACACACACTTCTTAATAACAGCATGTGGAGCTGAAATCATACGGGACTCATTCTGGAGCAATCACGAGTGTTAAGCGTTATGGGGATGACATACAAATGTCCTCTCAAACACACCGTATATTACTCATGATGTTCAGCCCAAGCCTTAAAGCTGTAATTAATCACAGTGAACTGCTTAATCACTCAGAGTTGTCTGTAATATTTACAGCAGTGATGTAACATCTTGTCTTTACTGTTTTTGGCAATTACTTTGAAGTGTAAAAGTATTTTGAAGTATAAAATATTGTCCAATTGCAGTTTAATGTGCAGAGATGTGACCTGTGTGTGTGTCCAATGACTTAATACACATTAAAATAAAAATATATATATATATATTATTTAACTTTTATTGTCTAAAGGTGCAGCCACATTGTCTGTTTTTTATTTCTTATTGGAAAAATTTGAAATTTTGTCCAGAAAATTGTGTCAATTTTAGTCAATTTCAGTCAATTTCAATCTACCAATGACATTGGATTATATACAGTAGAATAAAAAGTACAAAATCCATTTTTGTTGAAATACAAGCAAATTTCCAATTGTTTTAAATACATTTTAAATTTGCTGGTCTTTGTCCTTGCACCTGTTTTTCAATCCTGTTTTCCTATGTCATTTTCACCTTAAACAGTAAGTAAATAATATTACTTATTTATTTAATTTTATTTATTTATGTATTAATAGCACATGTTTTTTAATTATTATTTATTTATTTTATTTAGTTTCAGTTTGTAGTTATTTTAGTACTTCAACTTTAACTAAATAAAAAAAATGACTTGGACATTGTTTGTTTGTTTGTGTTTAATACACATTTAAATAAAAAAAACATATTTAACTCTTTTATTGTCTAAAGGTGTAGTTACATCATCTTTTTTTTTCTGTTGGAAAAATGTAATTTTTTTCTGAATGTGTTATAAAGCGACAGTAAATGTGACTGAACCCTAATGCAAAATAACTTTAAATATAAAAGAGTAATTTTATTTTTTAGTCAGTTTCAATCTACCTATTTATCACCATTACATGTCATTGGATTATATAAAGTAGAATAAAAAATACAAAATAATACAAATTAATTTTTGTTGAAATATGAGCAAATTTCCAATTGTTTTAAATACATTTTTATTTTTTTGTCTTTGTCCTTGCACCTGTTTTTCAGTCGTGTTTTGCTATGACATTTTCACTACTGAAATTACAGAAAGAATATGACAAATTATAATAATAAATGGGAGTAATTTTAGTATCATTGCTATACTATTTTGTTATTATTTTTAATACCCAATTAATTCGATTTATTTTTACAGCTTCTGTATTCATTTTAGTGATTTCAATTATTTTTATTTATTTATTTATTTATTTATTTTTAAGTTTCATTTTTTTAGATTGTTATTTTAGTACTTCAACTTTAACTAAATAAAACAAAATGGCTTGGAAACTGTTTGTTTGTTTGTGTTTAACACCATTCCAGTTTCTATATCATGGCTGAATTATATCATGTTTTTTCAATTTATTTTTGCTAAATACTCCAAAACTATATTTGTCTTAACTCTGTTAAAAATATCTTCAAAAGCAGTAACTGAATAAAAAATAAATAAATGAAAACCAACAATCTAACAAAACATGCTTAATGGATAAAGGGGTTCGACTTGGAAACTAAAATAGGTAATAACACATAAATAAATTAAGAAATAAATTAAGTAGTTATTGTGTTTTAAATTTCATAATTGTTTTTTTTTTTTTTTCAGTTAATGAAAATTTATTTTTTAATGGTATTTTATAAATTTAAATTACTTAATACTTAAGATCAAAAGCTTACACACACCTTGCAGAATCTGCAAAATGTGAATTATTTTACCAAACGCTCGCTGATGCTTCAAAAGAAAACACAACGCATTAAACGCCGGGGGGTGAAAACTTTTGGAATTTAAAGATGAGGGTCAATTTAACTTATTTTGTCTTCTGGAAAACAAGTATCTCCTGTAGTTTCAGAAGGACAGTACTAAATGAACAAAAAATATACAATATTTAGGCAAAAGAAGAAAAATGTACACATTTTCATTCTGTTCAAAAGTTTTCACCCCCTGCTTTTAATGAATCGTATTTCCTTCTGGAGCATCAGTGAGCGTTTGAACCTTCTGTAATAGTTGCATATGAGTCTCTCAGTTGTCCTCAGTGTGAAAAGATGGATCTCAAAACATACAGTTATTGTTGGAAAGGATTTAAATACACAAAAACGCTGGAAAACCATAACATTTTAACTGTTCAGGACAAACAAGAGACTCGTGATGTAATTTTTATAAAATTCAACTATTATTTTCTCTTGTGGACTATATGTAAACATCTTTTATGTGAAATATCTTACTCGGGTCAGTACTTCAACACTTCAGCATCCTACAATATCCACAACAGTGGAAAATATTCAGTTAAAAAGTGTAAAAGCAACCACTTCAAATAAAACTATTAAAAGGAAATGATATCTTCCAAAACGTGTTTGTGAAAGCTGTTTGGATTACTTTGGCAAATCCAGTTAATACCGCCAGTGGTGCAGAAATCACACACTTATGAGCTCATGAAAAGAGGGAAAGCAAGTCATCACACGGGAAACTCTGAGCTCTCGCTGGAATTCGGAGATTTAAGCCGCTGAAGGATCTCAGAGACTCACCCTGCATTGTTGTCTTTGTCGGCTCGGCAAAGAGCGGGATGAGCAAGAGGTAGATGAGGTAGACGAAGGACAGCCAGTTGTACCGGAACAAACATGCTGCGAAAAAGAAGAACACAAGAAAATGATGAGCGTGTTTGTCTTCTGTCTCCAGACTGTGATAACAGCACATAAATCAGACGCGTGTTGGAGTGCAGTCTTTAATTAGAGAACGCTCTTCGTTCATTAAAGGACTGCGATACGGTGCGTGTCTAAACAGCCGCAGGCCTCCGGTGAATGAGTGAACATGAATGCTGTGATACACAGACGCTGCTTTCACATTCCAGCAGATTGACTTCCTTACGACTGAACCGGAGCAGAGGATCGCCTTACAGTCGTCGTCTGTGCCAAAACTCGCCCAGATTACGCTCAGACAATCTCAGTCAGGCACTTATCGCAGTCACCCTTCAATCAATTAACTACAAACAGACCTGCAGCCCTTCATTCTGCAGTCGGCATAAAAGCCTTTACCATTCGAGTTTGATTAAATGAGCAACTAAGTGTAAATAAAGGAATGAAACGTAAAAGTATTCGCAAACATAGCTTGGAAAAAGACTATATCTAATGCAGTAAAATGTGTTCATTTTTGTGTGGTATTATAAACATCCAAATTATTATTATTATTGTTTGTTTTGTTTTGTTTTGACTACTGCTGACAGAGAATGAATAAATGAAGGAAAAAATAAAATAATCAAATATATTAAAATATAAAACACTAAATGCACATAAAGACCCACTTTAAAGTATTGTATTTATTTAAAATAAATAAATAATATTATAGTATTAATGACAAATAAATAAAAATAAATAAAAGACTATAATAATAATAATAATAATAATATTATGATATATTAAATAAATAAATAAATATAAATAAATATATACATTTATAAATATTTATATATTATATATTTATTTTGTGGTTTTAATTTTTTTGGCTACTGCTGATATAGAATGAATAGATGAAGAAATAAAATAAAATAAAATAAAATAAAATTAAGTATAAATAGTATAGTATTAGTATAAATAATAAATAAAATACTATAATAATATTATGATATATTATAAATAAATATATTTATATAAATAAATTAAATAAAATTGAGGGCACAAAAGCCTTTAAAATGTCACATTTTACCATTTGAGTTCGTATTAATTATTTGTCTGCTTCAAGTAAGTGAAATAAAGGAATTAAATATAAAAGTATAGCATATTTAAGCATATTTTAAAATCTAATGCAGTGAAATGTATTTATTTTTGTGTGGCATAAACAATATATATATATATATATATATATATATATATATATATATATTTTTTTTTTTTTTTTTTTTTTTTTTGGCTACTGCTGATGTAGAATGAATGGATGACAGAATAATAAAATAAAATAAAATAAACACTAAATGTGTCATTGCCTAAAATAAAATGGAAGGATCCACTTTTAAAGTATTTTATTTTTTATTTAATTATTTAAAATAAATGCATAATATACTGACTAAAATACTATAAAAAATATTAAGATATATTATAAATAAATATATACAAATAAATTAAATAAAAACAATGCATTTTGTAAAAAAAAAATATATACTTTTAACCTTACATTTTTTATTTATTAATTAATTTATTTATTTTTTAAGATTGTAGTAGTTAAAAATACATGTTAAAATTAAAATAACACGTTAAAAGCAGTTCTGGAGAATGAATGGATGGAAGAAAGAAAAAAATCATTAATATGTACTAAATAAGCAAAAGTCACACTAGTTCCGATCAATGGACCATATGAGCTGAACAAACCAAACATTTACCTATAAAATCTCTAACACTTTATAATAACTATACACTGAAAAGAAAGCAAGTCAGAAACGTTTACATCTGCCGAACAAGACGAGGCTCCTCAAGCTCTTCTCTGCCAAATCAACGCTGACTGACATCTAACACATTTCTGTTACTGAGGCCCAGGTCATGCTGAAGTGAGAAGATTCAACATCACATTGCTGGGAAATGTCCAGTCATTTGCTGAAAGAGCCAAACATATGCTTGCTTTATTAATTGTGTGGAGCTGCCCTGATAGAAACACTAAATTAGTCTAAATTAAATCAAGCGTATCGCTTTCATCAGCGTCACTCAGGACATTAACCCTGCCACTATACAGGAACTCCATCTGAAGAGCTTTAACATGAGATTTTGATGTTTGCGCATCATTTCTTTGGTTTCTTTGAAGACGCGTCCTTGTTTTCCCCGACAAATGGTGCAGCGCTAATGCAAAATGAGCTAAGGAAGGACAAGTTGCTTTGGTTTGTCTCATTTGAAGCCACATCCTGGCTTTTCCAAATCGGGAAATTAGACATGTTTTAACTGTACAGGGCAACCTCTTCTCCATTCCCTCATGGACTAAACTCGACCGCAAGAAAAACGCAGTCTCCAGAAACAGAAACCAAAGGGATTCAACGCTTCCTCAAGAGTTAAATGATCATTTCAAGACGTATTTGATTTAAATGATCATGATGGTTTTCATCGACTATGAATGACAGGCTGAACCTTGTGAAAAATCACAGTTCATATTAAAAATCAAAAAATAATGTAAGAAATCATGTTGCATGAAAAAAAAGAAGCTTTTTGGGACCATAAGGACAAGTATCTTATGAGAGTGTTTTCTTTGGAAAACTTTTAAATAAAAAAAAAAAAAAAAAGTTGTTTGTTTTAATTTTAATACTTAAGAACATTCAAAGTCACACTGAAAATTCAGCAGTGCATCACAGAAATAAATTACACTTTAATAGATATTCACACAGAAAACGGCTTTTTAAATAGTAATAATATTTTACAGTTTTTACTGTATTTTTCATCAAAATAAATCTGCCTTGGTGAGCAGAAGAGACTTAGAAATCCTAAAATGAACTTAAAATAGTGCATATTCGTGATATTTTGAGGTTAAATGTTCTTAATCATGAAAATGCCTTAAAAAAAAGCATATAGACAATTTACCAAAATAAAGTGAGCATGTGCTCAAAACTAAAAATAATATAAGAAATCATGTTGCGTGAAAAAAATAAAATAAATAAATAAATATATATATATATATATAAGAAATCATATGTTCCATGAAAAAAAAAGCCTTTTTAGGACCATTAGGACTTACTCAAGTAAAAAAAAGTACCTTATCACAGTGTTTTTCTTTGGAAAACTTTAAAAGTATTAAAAAAAGCTGTTGTTTGTTTTAACTTAAATACTTAATTCTTAAGTTCTTAATACTTAAGAACATTAAAAATGACACTGAAAATTCAGCAATGCATCACAGAAATAAATTATACTTAAATAGATATTCACACAGAAAACAGCTTTTAAATAGCAATAATATTTTACAGTTTTTACTGTATTTTGCATCAAATAAATGCAGCCTTGGTGAGCAGAAGAGACTTCTTTCAAAAGCATTCAAAAATCCTAAAATGCCCTTAAAACAGCATATTTATGATATTTTGAGGTAAAATGTTCTTAATCATGAAAATGCATTTAAAAAAAAAAAAAAAAAAAAAGCATATAGACATTTTACACTTTAACAGATATTCACACAGAAAATAGCTTTTTAAATAGTAATAATATTTTACCATTTTCACAGTTTTTACTGTATTTTTCATTACATAAATGCCTCAAAATATAGTGCATATTCATGATATTTTGAGGTAAAATATTCTTAATCATGAAAATGCATTTAAAAAAAGGATATAGACATTTTACCAAATTAAAGTGAGATGTGCTCAAAACAAAAAGTAATATAAGAAATCATATGTTGCGTTCAACATTATTAATAATCAGAAATGTTTGTTGAGCAGCAAATCAGTATATTATAATGATTTCTGAAGGATCATGTGACGCTGAAAATTCAGCAGTGCATCACAGAAATAAATTACATTTTAAAAGATATTCACACAGAAAATAGCTTTTTAAATAGTAATAATATTTGAGCATTTTTACAGTTTTTACTGTATTTTTCATTAAATAAATGCCTCAAAATAGTGCATATTCATGATATTTTGAGGTAAAATATTCTTAATCATGAAAATGCATTTAAAAAAAGGATATAGACATTTTACCAAATTAAAGTGAGATGTGCTCAAAACAAAAAGTAATATAAGAAATCATGTTGCGTTCAACATTAATAATAATCAGAAATGTTTGTTGAACAGCAAATCAGTATATTAGAATGATTTCTGAAGGATCATGTGACACTGAAAATTCAGCAGTACATCACAGAAATAAATTACATTTGAACAGATATTCACATAGAAAACAGCTTTTTTAATAGAAATAATATTTTAACATTTTTACAGTATTTTTAATTAAATAAATGCCCCAAAATAGTGCATATTCATGATATGGTAAGGTAAAATATTCTTAATCATGAAAATGCATTTTTTTTAAAAAGTATATAGACATTTTAGCAAATTAAATTGAGCATGTGCTCAAAACAAAAAAAAATAATATAAGAAATCATATGTTGCGTTCAACATTAATAATAATCAGAAATGTTTGTTGAGCAGCAAATCAGAATATTATAATGATTTCTGAAGGATCATGTGACACTGAAAATCCAGAAGTGCATCACAGAAATAAATTACATTTTAAAAGATATTCACACAGAAAACAGCTTTTTAAATAGTAATAAAATTTTACCATTTTTACAGTTTTTACTGTATTTTTAATTAAATAAATGCCCCAAAATAGTGCATATTCATGGTATTTTGAGGTAAAATATTCTTAATCATGAAAATGCATTTTCAAAAAAAGGATATAGACATTTTAGCAAATTAAATTGAGCATGTGCTCAAACAAAAAAAAATTATATGTTGCGTACAACATTAATAATAATCAGAAATGTTTGTTGAACAGCAAATCAGTATATTATAATGATTTCTGAAGGATCATGTGACACTGAAAATCCAGAAGTGCATCATAGAAATAAATTACATTTTAAAAGATATTCACACAGAAAACAGCTTTTTAAATAGTAATAAAATTTTACCATTTTTACAGTTTTTACTGTATTTTTAATTAAATAAATGCCCCAAAATAGTGCATATTCATGGTATTTTGAGGTAAAATATTCTTAATCATGAAAATGCATTTTCAAAAAAAGGATATAGACATTTTAGCAAATTAAATTGAGCATGTGCTCAAACAAAAAAAAATTATATGTTGCGTACAACATTAATAATAATCAGAAATGTTTGTTGAACAGCAAATCAGTATATTATAATGATTTCTGAAGGATCATGTGACACTGAAAATCCAGAAGTGCATCATAGAAATAAATTACATTTTAAAAGATATTCACACAGAAAACAGCTTTTTAAATAGTAATAAAATTTTACCATTTTTACAGTTTTTACTGTATTTTTAATTAAATAAATGCCCCAAAATAGTGCATATTCATGGTATTTTGAGGTAAAATATTCTTAATCATGAAAATGCATTTTCAAAAAAAGGATATAGACATTTTAGCAAATTAAATTGAGCATGTGCTCAAACAAAAAAAAAATAATATAAGAAATTATATGTTGCGTTCAACATTAATAATAATCAGAAATGTTTGTTGAACAGCAAATCAGTATATTATAATGATTTCTGAAGGATCATGTGACACTGAAAATCCAGAAGTGCATCATAGAAATAAATTACATTTTAAAAGATATTCACACAGAAAACAGCTTTTTAAATAGTAATAAAATTTTACCATTTTTACAGTTTTTACTGTATTTTTAATTAAATAAATGCCCCAAAATAGTGCATATTCATGGTATTTTGAGGTAAAATATTCTTAATCATGAAAATGCATTTTCAAAAAAAGGATATAGACATTTTAGCAAATTAAATTGAGCATGTGCTCAAACAAAAAAAAATTATATGTTGCGTACAACATTAATAATAATCAGAAATGTTTGTTGAACAGCAAATCAGTATATTATAATGATTTCTGAAGGATCATGTGACACTGAAAATCCAGAAGTGCATCATAGAAATAAATTACATTTTAAAAGATATTCACACAGAAAACAGCTTTTTAAATAGTAATAAAATTTTACCATTTTTACAGTTTTTACTGTATTTTTAATTAAATAAATGCCCCAAAATAGTGCATATTCATGGTATTTTGAGGTAAAATATTCTTAATCATGAAAATGCATTTTCAAAAAAAGGATATAGACATTTTAGCAAATTAAATTGAGCATGTGCTCAAACAAAAAAAAATAATATAAGAAATTATATGTTGCGTTCAACATTAATAATAATCAGAAATGTTTGTTGAACAGCAAATCAGTATATTATAATGATTTCTGAAGGATCATGTGACACTGAAAATCCAGAAGTGCATCAAAGAAATAAATTACATTTTAAAAGATATTCACACAGAAAACAGCTTTTTAAATAGTAATAAAATTTTACCATTTTTACTGTATTTTTCATTAAATAAATGCCCCAAAATAGTGCATATTCATGATATGGTAAGGTAAAATATTCTTAATAAATAAATTAGACTTTAACAGATATTCACACAGAAAATAATAATTTTAAAAAAGGATATAGACATTTTAACAAATTGTATGTGTGCATGTGCTCAAAACAGAACTGAACATGCACAAATATTCCCTTGAAAAACACATCATGTATCTGTTTACAGAAACGAGAGGCAGCAGTTTTGGCCGAGGCCGCTTCAGCTGTTTTTAAAGCTGGTCTGTTGGTGGCTACGCTAACATCCTCCCGACATGTTTTTTGTGGTCGCTGGTGGGGGATTTTCAGCACAAATATTGTGTCAGTTTTAGATTTCGAGACCACGTCCAAAAGAGCGGCCATCGCCTCATTGTTTGATTCAGAGGATTTGGAGTGGGATTGTTTAGCGAGTGTCCGTCTGTGGCATTAGCGGGATTAGCCGTCCATTAACACTCACCAGAAGGCAACTTCATACTGAGGTGCGTTCCTCTTAATCATCCGGGTTTCTGGGACACACTGAGTGTTTAGAGCGAAAGCGATGGGCTGCTGGCCATCACAAACACACAGCCCCCAAATGAAGTAAGGTTTATTTTCTTTGCCGCGCTGAAAAAACTGCCACTCATTAGCTGTGTTTACAGTACGCAGGTTTAAGATCGAGTGCTGCAGGCCTATTAAATGTGAGTTTATGCGTATTTTGGGCGCTCGACAGCATCTCACAGGAGCATTCTGGGATTGAACAATGCTATGAATGGGACTGCTGTTTGAAAACAGCGGCTGAGATTATAATTGTTTCATACGGATCATTGAACTTTGCTTTCAAGGTGTTTTCAAAAGAGGGTAAAATTTTGGCTTGAGAGCAAATAAATGAATAAAATATGCAGTACAATTTAAAAAATAATGTTATGTTTTTAATTTAATATAATTAAATAGAAATAGAGAAATAGAAATATAGAAATTAATGATTTAAATTTAGGATATGTTAAAATATTATGCAATATTTGTTTTGATTTGCTATTAAAATTTTGTCTTGAGAATAAATAAATAAATAAATAAATAAATATGCAATACAATCTAAAAATTAAGTGTTATTTTTAAACATAATTAAATAGAAATATAGAAATATAAATATAGAAATTAATAATTTACATTTCGGATATGTTAAAATATTATGCAAAAAACAATATAATATTGTTTTGATTTGCTATTAAAATTTTGTCTTGTGAATAAATAAATAAATACATAAATAAATATCCAATACAATCTAAAAATTAAATGTTATTTTTTTAACATAATTAAACATAAATATAGAAATATAAATATAGAAATTAATAGTTTACATTTCGGATATGTTAAAATATTATGCAAAAACAATATAATATTGTTTTGATTTGCTATTACAATTTTGTCTTGAGAATAAATAAATAAATATGCAATACAATCTAAAAATTAAATGTTATTTTTTACATAATTAAATATAAATATAGAAACATAAATATATAAATTAATAATTTATATTTTGGATATGTTAAAATATGCAAAAACAATATAATATTGTTTTGATTTGCTATTAAATTTTGGCTTGGGAATAAATAAATAAAAATATGCAATGCAATCAAAAAATTAAATGCTATAATTAAATATAAATTATTAATTACAAATTTTAAAGATATGTTAAAACATTATGCAAAAAACATAATATTGTTTTGATTTGCTATTAAAATTTTGGCTTGAGAATAAATAAATAAATAAATAAATAAATAAATAAAGTATGCAATACAATCTAAAAATAAAACTTTTTTTTTTTTAAATTTAATACAATTACATATAAATATAAATACAGAAATTAATAATGTAAATTTTGAATATGTTAAAATATTATGTTAATATATTATACTGGCATAATATAATATTGTTTTGATTTGCTATTAAAATTTTGGCCTGGAATAAATAAATAAATAAATAAATAAATATGCAATACAATATAAAAATAACATGTTATTTTTTAATTTAATATAATTAAATATAAATATAAATATATAAATATAAATATAGAAATTAATAATGTACATTTCGGATATGTTAAAATATGCAAAAAATATGCAAAAAAAAAAAAAACAATATAATATTGTTTTGATTAGCTATGAAATTTTGGCATGGAAATAAATAAATAAATAAAATATGCAATACAATCTAAAAATAAAATGTCATTTTTATTTAATATAATTAAACATAAATATATAAATACAACATATTTTGATTTGCCAAAATGTCCTAGCAAATCAAAACTGTGACCGCAGCTGAAATGTTTTTACAGAACTTCAAATAAACTTGGAAACTCTGTTCAAACAAATGTCTGTAATCAAGTACTATTGTTTCTGTCTGTGTGAGTTTGTGTGTGTGTATATATACGATATGTTAAAATATTATGCAAAAACATAATATTGTTTTGATTTGCTATTAAAATTTTGGCTTGGGAATAAATAAATAAATAAATAAAATATGCAATACAATCCATTTTATTTTTTTAAACATAATTAAATATAAATGTATAAATATAAATATAGAAATTAATAATTTACATTTTGGATATGTTAAAATATGCAAAAACCTATATAATATTGTTTTGATTTGCTATTAAAATTTTGGCTTGGGAATAAACAAACAAACAAATAAATAAATAAATAAATAAATAAAATAAAAATATGCAGTACAATCCTTTTTTTTAACATAATTAAATATAAATGTATAAATATAGAAATTAATAATTTACATATCGGATATGTTAAAATATGCAAAAAACTATATAATATTGTTTTGATTTGCAATTAAAATTTTGGCTTGGGAACAAACAAACAAACAAACAAATAAACAAATAAATAAATTAATTAATTAAATATGCAGTACAATCCATTTTATTTTTTTTAACATAATTAAATATAAACATATAAATATAGAAATTAATAATTTACATTTCGGATATGTTAAAATATGCAAAAACCTATATAATATTATTTACATATTAAATAATATTTTGATTTGCTATTAAATTTTGGCTTGGGAATAAAAATAAAATTGTATTTTTTATTTAATATAATTATATATATATATATATATATATATATATATAAATTAATAATTAATAATTAAAATTTTGGATATGTTAAAATATTATGTAAAAACAATAACAATATTGTTATTTCCTACCAGTTGAAAAGTTTTAACAGAACTTCAAATAAACTTGGAAACACTGTTCAAACTGCTCATGAATGCGAACAGCTAATCGATACCATCTTAATCTTCCGCTTTAAATGTGAAAAAATGAAAGTCTTGCTTTACCACTATAAACTGTTAGCACACATGATTGAAAACCAATTCTCCATTCAACAGCACAAACAAAAAGTACTTGGTTCATTACTCTTTCATTCCATTCATTTAATTTTTCTAGACTAAATACTGTTTGCAAGAGCTGTCTGCTCTGGATTTCTCATGAAGGACTTTTATTGCACACAGTGTTCTTCTGCTGCAAGGAAATAGTACATATAGCATGTGAGACTAAAAACAAAGCGGAGGAGATAATCTTTGTTAAATACGACTGTGACGCAGATGAAAGTGAGCAACATTTGTGATGAATGCTTCAAATGCACAACTGAAAATGTGAAGCGCTGTGAATGTCCAATGTAGTTAAAAGCGCTGCTCAATGGTGCCCTTCAGTCGATGTGAGTCAGAGCGGCGCTCCTGTGGGCTCCTGCGCTAAAACAATGTTTGAGAAAATCTGTGCGCTCTCTGGCAGCGGGACAGACCGCTAAGACCTTTGATTTAATGAGTCACTCAGCCAAGCTTAAAGCCAGAAATGAAAATATCCCAAACAGCAGACAAACCACTAACCATCTGATCATGGGGTCCAGCCTGACGCACATCGTCTCTGATCTTAGACGCAAATATAACCAGATATGCAAACTGGGAGGACACTTCTGCTTAAGAGTGACAATTATTGTTTGCCTATATATATATATATATTTGAAACTTTTATAATCCCATTAAGCACTGCAAAAGACATATTCAAATTCAAAATAATGCAGAAGTATATTATATTATATTATATATATATATATATATATATATAGTATATCGTTTCTTAATATATACAGAGAAAACCTGTAATAGATCTAATGAGACGTTTTGTGAAATTTTACAGTAAAATATAAGTAAAAGTGAAAGTAAAGCTTGTGGAAGTTAAAAAGAACGGCGTCTTAAAATTTACAGTAAAAACCAAATTCGAGACATTCCTAGAATTCCCTGTGCTTAAAATGTATTTTAATTTTATTTTAACTTTTTTTTAAATTTGTAAATTACTGTGTTTAACTGTACAATTTAAAATATTGTTTTGTAAATACTTTTTTTATTTATTTATTTATTTACAATTTTGCAGTTATTCTTGCAACCTCAGCTGAAAACTATTTATTTATTTATTTATTTATCTATTTATTTATTTATTTTCAGATGTTATCAGAATATTTATCAGATTTTAATTTAATTTCCTTTTTTTTTTTTTAAAGTAGAGAAACAATATTTTTTTCATTTTTGTTTTATTCATTATTTGTTATTTATAAGTTACAGTTTTTCATTTTAAATTGCTGTCATTTTACAGAATTATTCTGGCAACCACAGCTGAAAACAAACAGACTTTATTTATTTATTAATTTATTTGTATTTTGTACAGACTTTTACAGATTTACAGACTTTACAGACTGGCAACTGCACCTGAAAACAACAGCATTAAATTAAATTAAATTAAATTAAATTAAATTAAATTAAATTTTTTATTTTATTTTATTTATTTTTTTGAAGTAGAGAAACAATATTTTATTTTATTATTTATTCATTTTTTAAATGTATTTATTTATCTTATTACAGTTTTTCACTGTAAAACGTACAGAACAGACTAGTAACCACACCTGAAAAGTAGAGAAACAATATTTTATTTTATTATTTTATTTTATTCATTTTTTAATTAATGTATTAATTTAATTATTATTATTATTATTATTATTATTATTATTATTTATTTATTTTTTTACTGTAAAATGTACAAATTTACAGACTAGCAACCACACCTGAAAGCAACAGAATTCAATTTCATTTAATTTAAGCTTTTTTTCTTTTTTTCTTTTTCTTTCTTTCTTTCTTACAGTTTTTATCTGTAAAATGTACAGATTTACAGACTGGAAACCACACCTGAAAATAAAAGAATACAATTTAATTTAATTTAATTTAAGAAACAATATTTTGCTTTTATTTCTAAATATTTAAGTAAGAGTCCCTTTAGCACAGTTTGCAGCTCGATTATTAAAAAAAAAAAAAAAAAGAAAAAGTTTAGATAATGCATCCATAATGAAATAATAATTAATTATCAACCTCTGGGCTCACAGTAGGCCTGTCTACAACGGCTTATGAGTGATCATTAAAAATCAATTCCCTAATTGAGATTTTCAACTCCTGTATATTATTAGGAAACACCGCTGAATGCTGAGATTAACTAACCTGAATCAAGTCTTAAACTGTGCAAAAAACATTGCAGAACTGTTGTTATAATCATGCACGAAAGCATATTGTGAAATACACACTGTACATCATTATGGATATCTTTATAAAGCATTTTGAGGTTTGATGTGAACTGTTAGCCTGTGTTTTGTGAGCAGGACGCGTGGTGAATGAAAATATGAATGCATGCTGGGATCTGGCGCAAGCGTTTTATTTGGTTAGCTGTCGGAATTAAATGTCCCAGCATTCCTGGCAAGGACTTTTACACCCAACCTAAATAACACTCATGTTGACATTGAAATAATACCAAAGTTCACAGAAATACACTCAAAAATACCCAAAATACCAAATTTTATATTAGAGCTAAACATTAATGTGGGGCATAAATGTGTCAGTTCATTGATGTTGGACAATTTATGAGCGTTTGAGACGACGCAAACCACAGCTCAGGAACAGAGAAGTGCGTCTCCATCGAAAACCATGTTCCCTTGCTGATACACACACACACACACACTTCCTTGACTCCTTTTACAGCAGTAACTGGATCTGTTATTTCTTCAGGTCTGTTTACACTTGGACTGAAAGACTTTCAGATGTCTGCTGTTCACTCATCAGCAGGAAAGCCTTGTGAATCACACAGAAAAAGCTCAAAAAGCCTCAGTCTGGGCCATCGCTAAGAACTTAGTGTCTGTTTCAGACAGAGGTATTATAGTTAACCATAACCCAGACTAAAAACAACAACCAAAAAGTAGGGCTGTCAAACGATTAATCGGCATTAATCGCATCCAAAATAAAAGTTTATTTTTACACACTATGTCTGTGTACTGTGTATATATATATATATTATTTTAGATTTATATGTAAAATATTTATATTATATTTATTTATAATCTAAATTGTATACAGGTGTAAATATATATATATATATACACACACATACATACATACATACATACATATACACATATGAATGTATATATTAAGGGAATTATTTTAGATTTATATATAAAATATTTATATTTATTTATAATCTCAATTGTATACAGGTGTAAATATTTATACATATATATGTTATACATATATATATACACACATATGAATGTATATATTAAGGAAAAATATTTTAGATTTATATATAAAATATTTATATTTATTTCTAATCTAAATTGTATGCAGGTGTAAATATTTATACATATATGTTTTTAAATATATACGTGTGTGTGTGTGTGTGTGTGTGTGTGTGTGTTTTTTTTTATATGTACATAATACATATACAGAGTAAACACACATATAGTATGTAAACAAACTTTATTTTGGATGCGATTAATCGCGATTAATAGTTTGACAGCCCTAAAAAAAAGCTACTTGAAGCAAAATAAGCACTATAATAGATATTATAAAATTAAATTTACTAAGCTTTGTATTTCTGCTATTCACTAAAGCAATGTTTTTATTTTAATTTAGTTTATGTGCAATAATTAAAACTGAAATAAAAATGTATTAAATTGCACTGTTACATTTTTTCTTCACTAGATAGCTGCCTCAAATGTTTTAACTTTTAAGTAATAAATTTGTCTGTTCAAGTCATTTCAACTAGATATTTCATTTCAAAATGACAGTAAACTGACTTAAAAAAATTTAATAAATCTATCTATCTATCTAAATTACAGTGTTATTTATTTATTTATATATGTGTGTGTATATATATATATATATATATATATATATATATATATATATATGTGAGTTTTAGAAAAATTTGTTGTGGTTTTTTTTTGTCATTTTTAGTAGTTTTTTTTTTCTTCACTAGATAGCTGCCTTAAATGTTTTAACTTTTAAGTAATAAAATTGGCTGTTCAAGTCATTTCAACAAGATATCTGACTTTAAAAAATTGAATAAATACATTTCACAGTACTTTTACAGTAAAATGAAGTATGTTATTTGGAAGTAAAAAAAAAGTTACAATGTTATTTTGTTATTTTTATATATATATATATATATATAAATATATAAAATTGCCTTTTTTTATTTATTTACTTCTAATTTTAAATCTTGTTTTGGATTTTAAATCTAAATGAGATTATTCTTATAAAGCAGTTCAAGCCCAAATCTGGTTTATTTTGTCTGTATAATATTTATAATGTGTCCGAATGTTGACAAAATGTCAAATAAACCTCTTGTAACCTCTGTATAAGACGTTTTAGTGACAGCAAATGAAAGAGGTTATGTTAAATCAGTATACTTCGAATATACTTACACCAATAGCACTTCTACAGTCTATTAGATGCTTTATGAGCCTCTTTGCGTTTGAATAATCTGGATTTAATATCGAACCAGCAGTGGCTCCGTCTCACTGATGGTTTTGGGTTTTGATTGATCATGGTGTGATGAATAACCTTCATCTGAAATACAAAAACAAACTCTCTTTGCTGTGTTGCCACAAATAGCAGATCTGTCAGCGTGATTTCTGTCGTCAGTCGCTCGCTGGAAGGAAAGCGGCTGGCAATGAGGATGGATCTGGCTCATAATGTCATATATCACAGCACACACGAGACGATTGAACAGCCTGAGTCATCGCATTTAAGAAACCATAACCAGAGCAAGGGTAGATTAGAAAAACACTCAGATAATGGGAGATTCGTTCATTTAATAATAGAAGTAATTGTGCAATTTATGTTGTTTTAAGTGTGCTTACATTAGTGTTTTTTTTAGTGTCATTGTTATACCACAATCATTTTTATTTTATTTGTTTGGTTTATTTGAGAAATCTTGTCTAGGCGAGCTGTACTTTTTTTTTTTTTTTTGTAATATTAATATTTTATTTCAGGTTTATTTCAATGTTTATTTCAAGTAAAGAATATTTCAATGGTTTTATTGGTTTCAGTTGTAGTTAACTAAATTAACACTAGTTAATAAAAAATGCAGATTTTTTTTATTTTTATTTATTTTTTTTGGTGTGTTGGTGTGTAAATAGATAATGAAATTGCACACACACAAAAAAAGCAAAAGCTAAATACAAAATTTTATTTTAGTTACCGTTTTATTTTAAGTAATAAATATTTAAATGGTTTTAGTTTCAGTTTTAGTTAACTAAAATAACCTTAGTTTACATATTTGACAAAAAAATGCTGATTAGAAATTACATTTTATATATATATATATATATATAAATTGTAATTATTATTCATAAATTAATACATTTATTAAGCCCAAACTATTTTTGTTTTGTTTTGTTTTTTTAACAAAATTTAATTTCAGTTACCATTTATTTCAAGTAATCATTATTTTAATTCAGTTTTAGTTAACTAAAATAACCCTAGTTTACATATTTGACAACAAATTGCTGATTATAAATTCTTTTTTGTTTTGTAAATCCCTCAATGTTTAAACAAAAGATAGAAAAGATAGAAATTGCACACACAAAAAAAGCAAAAGCTATAATTTAGTGAGCATTTGGCCTGAAGTATCGTCAATTTATTGTCATTGTTTTACCACTATAGTTTTTATTTATTTATTTATATACATTTTAGTAATTTTGTAGTATGTCTTATATATATATATATATATATACAATTTTAATTAATTTTTCAAGCCAAAACTATTTTTTTTATATTTATATTTTTTATATTTTTTTTAGTTACTATTATACTAATAATATATTAATATAATATTATAAGTACCCAAGTTTACATATTTGACAAAAAAAGTTGATTAAAAATATTTTTTTTGTGTGTTGTAAATCCCTCAATGTTTAAATAAAAGTTAAGAATTTAAAAAAAAAAAAAAAAAAAAGAGTAGCAAAAGCTATAGTTTAGCGAGGGTTTGGTCTGCAGTATCTTGTCAGTGCACACATGAGCAGTGAAGGTTCCCGTGTGTTTGTTTTGTCTGCAGATGAACGCTCTGCAACCAGAGCTTTCACGCTTCATTCAGAGCGGCCCGCGCCGCACCAGCGCTCAATTGTTAACCTTCAGCGTCCGCTCGTCACTTCACACCACCCACAAACACAGCAGGTACGCAGCTGTCCGGCCCCAGCTGACAGAGGATGACGTGACGCTGGGACACACAGGTACTACACCAAACCAGAAACCAGCATCTCAAACACAGCCCTGTTCACGCTCATGCAGCATTTTGGGATGTTCTTTTTATACCCATCATTGTATAATGTATGAGGCACTCCAGTGGCCTTTTTTGCACACAAGACGACATATTCATTGGCTTCAATTTCTTTTCAAATGTATTCATTTTAATTACCCTAGTTATTTTCAATATTTTGTACTTTTTTCTTCAAATTATTGAGTGCATTCTGTTCAGACTTATTTTTGTGTTCCTCATGCTAAAAAAACAATTGGCAAAAGAGCTTTTATGTTTAAGGCTCTACTTGACCTGAATAATTTACCTGCTGATATTCGAGCTATTACATCATTTAATTAGTTTTCACATTTTGCATTGCGTTGTACATGTTATTATTGAATTATATGTTAAAAATGGGAGAAAAATGTAATTGGATTGACTGATCAGTGTATTTTGTATTTCTATTTGTATTGCATTTTCTTGTATATTTTTTACTAGCCATTAATTTTTTTTTTTTTGATGTAATGTTAATTTGTGTTGTTGTGTTTTATGTTATTTTTGGATTGTGATACATTGTTTTCTTGGTTTGGGGACCCCCCTCAAAAACGAGATGATACATCTCAAGGAGTTAATCCTAATAATAATAAATAATATTACTGTTTAGAGGTAAATATGTAAAAAATAATAAGATAAGATGTTCATGCATTTTCCATTTTCAGTTTTACAATATTTTGTCATTTTCCAGATTAATATGCACAAACAACTATAAACCAATTAAAACATTTCCCTGTTAAATAAATCATTTGCTGCAATTTTGAAGTATTATCAAACTGGCTGATTATATTACTGACTTAAAACATGAAACTGAATTGGTTATATTATTTTGATTAAATAAAGTAATATGTTGATATGATTTATTGATCATATATCTTTTATAGACACAGCAACAGCGACTCAACCAATGGTGTCAGTTTGGGGCGGGGCCTTCTGTGCTTCTGACCAATAGCAGATGGGGGAGTGGTTTTAAAAACCTACTTCAAAATTGCCATTTTCTTGTGATTACAAATCACACTTTACCTTCAAAAAGGTCCTGCTATATAAATATTTTTTATACATTTTTTAAACTATTGTTTTATACAAAATTGTATTTCATTTACCGCTTATTTAAGCAATTACTTATTTTAATGGTTTTAGTTTCAGTTATAGTTAACTATAATAACCTTAGTTTATATATTTTACCAAAAAAATACTGATTAAAAAAAATAAATTGTGTTGTAAATTCCTTAATGTTTACACTATATCTATAGAATATTTTATGTTATACATTAGTGGTCAATGTGTTTTTTCAGGGGCAATGCTGATACCGATTATTACAGATCGAGTAGACCGATAACCAATATTTTGAATCAATATATATGTGCGGTGTAAATCTGAAAATTTATGTCAAAATTAAGAATAACATGGGCTCTGACAAACACTTTCTTTGAATTGGTATCGGGAAATCACTTTTGACCGAAAATCACCGATAATGATAACCATAAAAATGCTTAATATCGGTTACAATAATCGGTTGACCCCTATTAGATATATATTGGTGGAAAGGTCTTTGAAAATGTTGCTACTCTTATCAATTAACAGAAATGAATGAATACCAACAAAGGAATATAATATACTGTATGACATATATTGCCCAATATCAACACTGATATTGCTACAGTTGAGGTTAAAAGTTTACGTCCCCCTTTCAGAATCTGCAAAATATTAATTATTTTTCCAAAATAAAAGAGATCAATGCAAAATGCATGTTATTTTTATTTAGTACTGACCTGAATAAGATATTTCACATAAAAGACGTTTACATATAGTCCACAAGAGAAAATAATAGTTGAATTTTTAAAAATTACCCTGTTCGAAAAAAAAAAATTTACCTGAATGATCCACAGCTGTGTTTTTTGTTTAGTAATAGTTGTTCATGAGTCCCTTTTTTGTCCTGAACAGTTAAACTGTCTGCTGTTCTTCAGAAAAATCCTTTAGCTCCCACAAATTCTTTGGTTTTCCAGCATTTTTGTGTATTTGAACCCTTTCCAACAATGACTGTATGATTTTGAGATCCATCTTTTCACACTGAGGACAGCTGAGGGACTCATATGCAACTATTACAGAAGGTTCAAACACTCACTGATGCTCCAGAAGGAAACACAATGCATTAAGAGCCGGGGGGTGAAAACTTTTGAACAGAATGAAGTTGTGTTCATTTTTCTTATTTTGCCTAAATATCATATTTTTTTTTTCATTTAGTACTGCCCTTCAGAAGCTACAGAGGATACTTACATGTTTCCCAGAACACAAAAAATAAGCTAAATTTACCCTGATCTTCAAATTCAAAAAGTTATCACCCCCCAGCTCTTAATGCATGTTTTTTCCTTCTGGAGCATCAGTGAGTGTTTGAAACTTCTGTAATAGTTGCATATGAGTCCCTCAGTTGTCTTAAAATCATACAGTCATTGTTGGAAAGGGTTCAAATACACACACAAAAAAACTAGAAAACCAAAGAATTTGTTGGACCTGAATGGTTTTTCTGAAGAACAGCAGGCAGTTGAACTGTTCAGGACAAACAAGGGACTCATGAACAACTATCACTAAACAAAAAACACAGCTGTGGATCATTCAGGTAACAACACAGGGTATGTAAACTTTTGAACAGGGTCATTTTTATAAATTAAACTATTATTTTCTCTTGTGGACTATATGTAAATGTCTTTTATGTGAAATATCTTATTCAGGTGAGTACTAAATAACATTAACATGCATTTTGTATGATCCCTTATTTTGCTAAAAGAATTAACATTGTGGAAATTCCGCAAGGTAAGGCAATATATAATTTTCAAATACTCTCTATAGTTTACAACATGTATAAATGATGGTTTTTATACATATGTAGCAACTATATGTCAGCAATATGCAACTTTTGCATACTGAAAAAAAACTAACATTAAAAGAGAAGTTTTGAAGTAAAAAGACTAAAATGGTTCTCCAATAATGAAAAATATTTTTTTTTAACAGTGTACATATTTGTTATTGACCAGATATGTATGTTAATGTTAATTTCTAATAGTTTTCATAAATGTGTTTACTTCATATGACCATATATTTTACATGTTTTATATCTGTGCATGGGTAAATTTGAAACAGGATGTAAAAACAGCCTTATTTGAATGTAAATGAATGTTATTGTTCTTACGTCTTGAACAGTTAAGACATCAAAACTTCCAAATAATGATCATAAAATCTAAAATGGACTGAAGTAAGAAGGTTTTACTAGTATAGATTGAAACGTAAGACTCTCAGATGTTCAGCGCCAGAGAACAGAAAGAGCGTTTGCATGATCTTGGCTGGAGTAACAATGCGGCGCTCTTGATTCTTTATGAACAGCGGCTCTGAGGTGTGATGTACAGCGGGACGCTGCTGGCGGCTTGGCTTTAATTGCCAGGGTGAGAAACGCTCTGAATTTAGGTCTTGCTTGGCCAGTGCTGCACAAAAGCTCCTTTCAGGTAGTCGAATGTATTTCAGAGGGTGAGCTGTCAGATTACAGACAGGAAACGTTTAAGATAAAACTCCATGAATAGTCCTACTATGCAGCACCAGAAGAAAAAGCAACACCCAGAAGGAACACATGGCCGATCAAAACTTATTTAATATAAAATTGGCTCTGGACCATTTCAAACCACCCTGCATATGACGACTCTCTCTGGAAATGAAATATGCCATCATATATGTGACCCTGGACCACAAAACCAGTCTTAAGTCGCTGGGGTATATTTGTAGCAATAGCCAAAAATACACTGCATGGGTCAAAATTATCGATTTTTCTTTTACGCCAAAAATCATTAGGATATTAAGTAAAGATCATGTTCCTTTAAGATATTTTGTAAATTTCCTACTGTAAATGTATCAAAACTTCATTTTTGATTAGTAATATGCATTGCTAAGAACTTCATTTGGACAACTTTAAAGGTGATTTTCTCAATATTTAGATTTTTTTACACCCTCAGATTCCAGATTTCAAATATTTGTATCTCTGCCAAATATTGTCCGATCTCAACAAACCGAAAGCTTATTTATTCTCCTTTCAGAAGATATATAAATCTCAATTTCAAAAAATTGACACTTATGACTGATTTTGTGGTCCATGGTCACATATATGATTAATGAGCCCTTCGATACGTAAGCTATATCATCGTTGTACCAAACGGCCCAAAAGCGAACGTCAGAGCGCGTCTGAGTTAAAATCTCCACCGTCTGCTTCAAACTCCAAGACATCATTAACATTTACAGTTGTGCTGTCTGGACTAGCTGATGCAGAACTAAGACTTCTCCTCAATGGAAGATGAAGTGGCATGCCAACTGTGCTACAAACGAACCTAATTTTCTGCGGGAGAAATCCTGCCGTCGTTGACGTTTCATGACTTTTTGAGTTCCTGTAATCTTGAGAGCTTTTGTCTGCTGTCTGGGGTGGCACCCCGCCTGGATTCAGACACAAAAGAGCCTCGGAGACGCAGGACAAAGCGCCGGCGAAGCCGCAGAGTCTGACTAAGCCGTGGCTAAATGAAGCATGACTGGAAACGCTCCCTGTGCAGCCGTCGGTGAATGCAACTCCTGACTGACGGATCGCTGTAGGAGAGGTGTTGAAGACGCAATTAAGGTGCAATTACCGCCATCTGGCAAATTTCCACAGCGAAATCCAGTGATTTCAATAGGGATCCATCTGATTTTCCAAGACTGCTCATGTTGAAAAGTAAGCTGTTAAGTAAGCAATTGGTAACACTTTCTATGAAGCCCATATTTATAATACATTATAAGGGTATCCTTAAGGCATTATAATGACTGCATAATGCATTATAAATAACCTTATAATACGTTACATCATCTCATGAGTATTCATAAGAACAGATGTAATGTATTATAATATTTACTTATTTGTAGTTATAGCTATTAAGCGTATGATGATTTATAACACACAATGAACACATCCAGTTACCATGAAATATACTTCTCATAGTTATAATGCATTACAAGTAGTGCTGTCAAATGATTAATCGCGATTAATCGCATCCAAAATAAAAGTTTATGTTTACATACTATATATTTGTGTACTGTGTATATTTATTATGTATATATAAATACAAACACATGCATGTATATATTAAGGAAAAATATTTTAGATTTATATATATATATATTTATATGTATACAGGTATAAATATATATACACATATAAATATTTAGTTTTAATATATACATGTATGTGTGTGTATTTATATATACATAATAAATATACAAAGTAAACTCACATATAGTATGTAAACAACTTTTATTTTGGATGCGATTAATCGTTTGACAGCCCTAATTATAAGTCTAATTTCTCGCCATTTTACTTATGTTACTTTACTTAAAGCAGACAAAGACCAGTTATAAGTAGTATTAATAACAATAATAATAATAATAATATTTTTTTTTCCTCAAACATCCATAAGATCAGGTATCAAAACAGATGAATGTGTAATATGACACATTTTCTTTTTTCTCTTTTTTTTTTATTTGATGGTACCATTTGGAAAGCTGTTGATAAGTAGCTCTGCAACTACATGTCAGCTAGCAGTGTTTATAATTAGTAGTATGCTAAATGTATGCTTTATATTATTTACACACTTTATTTTGATAGTTGCCCAAAAGACAAACTGATTATATGTAACTTTGACCTACCCTAGTGTTAGCTGACATGCAGCTGCAAAGTTGCTTACAGTCAATAGACTAAGGGGACCAACCAAAAAAAAAAAAAAATTAATATGACATAGTCCATTATAAATGTAGATTTAATATGATGTTCATTGTGTGTTATATATAATCATGCTATAAAAGGTTAACCTCAAATACGTAAGTATTATTATGTATTATAATTGTTGTTTTGATTATTCATGAGATGAACATATTATAATGTTTTTTATAATGCATTATGCATTCATTATAATGCCTTAAGAATACCCTTATAATGTATTATAAATACGGGCTTCATAGAAAGTGTTACCAGATAGGTTGTAAATTTCCTATTGAAAATGTATCTAAACATTTTTTTAATAAGTAATATGCATTGCTTGAACTTCATTTGGACATCTTTAAAAGCATTTTTTTTATTTAAAAAGCAATATTTATATTTTTTTGCACCCTCAGATTCAAGATATTTAAATAGTTGCATCTCGGCCAAATATTGTCCCATCATAACAAACCATACATCAGTGGAAAGCTTGTTTAGTCAGATTTCAGATGATGTATAAATCTCAATTTTTCAAAAATGAAACTTTATGACTGGTTTTGTGGTCCAGGGTCACATATAATGGACCTTCTCTGCACATTTAGTGTGGAATTAAGGCTCATTCACACCAAGAACGATAACTATAATAATAATTAATATAAAACTGTAGCTGTAACAATAACTATATAAGCAGGGCCTAAAACTAACTTTTTGCCACAACTTTTTTTTTTTTTTTTTGACCTGGTCATGATAAATTTTTCTCTGTAATTATTCATGATTAATTGCATATTTTAAGTTGTTTACCTCCATTCTCAAGGCCCAACTGAACATCCCCTCAGAAGGCAGCAGACTAGCTTTTGGACTTAGAACCAGAAAGTGTCTTTAATTCTCAAGGATGATGTAAAGGTCAAATATCCTGCTCTTTTCCATCCATTTTGAGTTTTGCGGTTTTCCCAAAGAGGCTCATGCAAGTAATGAAGTAATAAAGTTGAACCAAAATAAAACATTAATTGTCAGAATTTCACAATGAACCTGCAAATTAATGTAGAAACAACATAACAAATAGTATATTTTAAATATGTGTTTAATGGCATCATTTTACAAAGTAGTATTGATACCAATACTGCTGCTGGTGTCCTCAATTTGACCAATTAATTATAGCCATTCAACATTACAGTAGAATTGAAAGACATTATTTATTTATTTTTTTTAACATTTAATAGGCTCTAAAATATATAAAACAACTTTTAATTGAAATGATTTTGAAACAATATTCACATAAAATATAAATTGTATGTGCATAAACTATATACTATAGTAGCAATAGCCAAAAATATACTGTATGGGTCAAAATGATCGATTTTTCTTTTATGCCAAAAATTATTAGGATATTAAGTAAGGATCATGTTCCAAGAAGATATTTTGTAAATGTCCTACCATAATTATATTTAAACTTACTTTTTGATTAATAATATGCATTGCTAAGAACTTCATTTGGACAACTTTAAAGGTGATTTTTTTGCACCCTCAGATTACAGATTTTCAAAACGTTGTATCTCAGCCAAATATTGTCCTATCATAGCATACCATACATCCATGGAAAGCTTATTTTTTTTCCAGATTTCAGATGATGTATAGATCTCAATTTCGAAAAATTGACACTTATGACTGGTTTTGTGGTCCAAGGTCACAAAGAAAGAAAGAAAAAGTAATTAATTAATTAATAAATAGATAAACATTTTTTTTATTCTTTACATTAAATAAATGTATTATTAACTAGAATACATAAATAAATAAAATACATTTTGGTAACACTTTACTTAAAGCCTTATATATATATATATATATATATATATATATATATATATATATATATATATATATATTGCATTATAAAAGTATTTTAATGCATCATTTATGCCTTGTAATGCACATTATAATGCATTGTATGATCTCATGAATAATTGTAACCACAGGTATTATTTATTATAACACTTATTGTTACACCTCTGGAAGGTATAATGCATTAAACACATGACAAACGAACCTTAAAATCATATATTGCATTTAAACTTTAGTTACAATTATTTATGAAAATATATAATGCATTAAATTATACATTATAAATAATTTCATAAAATAAGTGTTTTTAGGCAACATTTTATTTTAATTCAGTTAAACTTGTGCTAAAATAACTGAAATTGAAACTAAAATAAACATTAATAAAAAAAAACTATATATATATATATATATATATATATATATATATATATATAAAATACTAAAAATGACAAAAAAACAACAAAATTACTAACATTTAATAAAATAAATTTAAATAAAATATAAAAGTATCTCAATGATACTAAAATAACACTGTTTTCTATATTATTGTTATTGACTATTAAAACTTTATCATTATTATTATCTTTATAGTTATTATTCATGGTGTGAACGGCCCTTTAGACAACAAAACAAGGACTGACAGATTTTACATTTTAGTATTTACTAATTCAATTGATTTTATCCTTTGGAACTGATTGAATTGTGAAAAGAAATGGACATTACATTCCAGAAAACGAGTTTGCTTAAAATGAGTAGCTATTTGTCTACTGACTGACACTATCTGTAGGGGAAGTAAGCAGAAAAGTAAACAGGCTCAATTCCGACTTCAGATTTTGACTTTAACAGCATGTTTTTTCATTTGAGCTTGGCATTCCTTTACAAAAACAAATCATGTTTGCTTTCAAACAAGAGTAAAGGCTTCAGAAGTCCTGAAGTTACAGAGGAACCGAGCGAAAGGCCACCGGGTTAAACGCGTCTACTAGTCCTCTGTGACTTCATAGTGGGCCATTTAGAGGAATAAAGAGCCGTAATGAGAGCGTGACTGTGTACAGCGTGTCTTTAATGCTTCAGACGACATTGAAAGTCTTTTTGACTCTGCAAAGCCACAAACACAAACAAAACCCGGATCTTCAGAGAGGCCCAAAACACAGGTGGGTACGTGAACATAAACACTTGTACCTACGCAAGGTCCAACTCACAAATAGTTTTTTCAGATCGAAACTAATATCAACGCAATGCAACGTTTGCACACAGGTAGAAAGGATGAAGGGAGTCGTACAAAAGGAAGCAGTGGCAAATATTTGATGCTGGATGTTTTAAGTTGTATTCTGGTGTATCACATGTTTACTTCCTGTATATGTGCAAACAAAATATTTCCCCAGAGTGCTATAAAATATTTAGGTATACCCAAATCTACATTCAACTTAGTCACCGTCCCACCCAAAAGCTTTAACTGCTGCGGAGGTCTTGCGTTTACAGAAATCTCTTCAACTTGTGTTTACAATGCTTCAGTTATTGACTTAATACTGATAACATTTGGGAATTATTTATTCGGTTAAAGGAGGAAGCCAATGTTTTATTTAAGTTCGACTTTATTACTTAAGTGAGCCTCTTTGGGAAATCCGCAAAACTCAAAATGGATGGAAAAGAGCAGGATTTGACCTTTACAACATCCTTGAGAACTAAAGACCAAAAGCTAAGCCCAAAATCTAGTTTCATGCCTTCTGAGGGGATGTTTAGTTAGGCTGGATGTAAACAACTCATTTGTTCCTATAATTTTTCTCTAAATTCTGTATTTTCAATTTTTTCTGATTGTTTGGATATTTTAATTAATCTGTAACTGTAATAAAATGATAATATAACAATTACTTAACAGCAAAACATTGCATTTATTTTTTTTTTAGTCAAATAAAATGCAGCACAACAGAACTGTATGTTTCAGAAAGAAAGAAAGAAAGAAAGAAAGAAAGAAAGAAAGAAAGAAAGAAAGTGATTCCAGCCACAGTTAATAGAGTTAAATAAAACTGAAAAATTTATTGAAAATAAATTAATATATATTTTTTTAATTATTCTTTACATTATTAACTAGAATAAATAAATAAAAAAAATTTTTTTTTTATAAAATGCATTATAAAAGTATTTTAATGCAACATTTATGCCTTGCAATGCACATTATAATGCACTGTATGAATAATTGTAACCACAGTTATAATATATTATAACACTTTTACATTTAATTTTCTTGGTCAAATAAAATGATGCACAACAGAACTGTATGTTTCATATGAAAACTTAGACAAAAACATGTCTTAAATGTTTGATATTGCTTAAAAATACTATTATTATTACTTTAAAAAGTACATTTTAGTACACAGTTGTAACATATTTCTGCAATAATTTCTTCAAGTTTAACCAAACTTTTATTTTGTCAGTTTGTGCTGAAGATCTCTGAGTTTCAGTGTGTTTTTTTTAAAGTAAATGCTGTAAAGCTGCTGAAGTGACTCTCTGAGATGTGCTAATTTCCTCATATAGTAAAACGAATGTCACGTGTGTTTTTAGTGTAACAGATTAAACTACACCACAAAGACATGCATAACGTAGACTTATTAGTGTAACGATATTAAAATCTCACAATACGATAATACCTTGATGTGAAGTCCTTGGTACAATATTTATTGTGATATAAAAAAGGCAAGTGAAGGCTTGGAATAAATGCTAATTTTGTACATTTTAGAGTGAAGTTCTTTTATCTAATAGATTTTGAGAGTTCAACATTAAGAGCTCCAACCCATGTTCTTAACTAAGAAAACTTTAGTAAGTGGATTGACTTGTACCTGAACTTTAAAGGGGACTTAACCCTCTCTTTTTTGTGATATACTGTCTCAGTCTAAATGACATTTATTTCATTGTTTTAGGAAGCCAAACGAATTTAGATATAAGATTTTAGATATAATATAGGATTTTGAATTTATACTGCAGTAACGTTACCCATTTAAACCACTAGCTGTCAATTCATATTGCACTTTTAAGCTTTTATTTTGACGGAAACGACAGGAGAGCTTTTATTTTGACGGAAAACTCAGCTTCTGAGGCGTGGAAAACACCAGATCACAAGTTGATATTGCGTTTTCTGTTACTGTGCCAAAGCATAATGGCCCAAAACACAACTTTAAAGACCTTTTATGTTACAATAAGAAGTTTAAATATATGTCGTTTCATATCGTCATGTAACCCCAATGATATCGAGACAGTTTGGATTTTGATAATACCATTACATCCCTACTTATTAGGGACAGACTGCTGCTGTCGTGTTTATTTTTTGCTGTTAGATTCATCCATTTTAGGCCAAATTGCCTAAAATGTCTTGGTTTTGCCTTCATTTTCCTACTGTTTTTGCTCTTGGCTGAAAATCATGTTGACCAATAGCATTCAGACATTATACTAGGGCTTTAAAGATGCATTTTTAAACATGTTTTTAGTCTTTTTAGTTGAGCACCGTATTTTTAGGGCACTGTCACTGTGTCGTGCAATAAATGCATCAGTACGCCATTGTCCAAAATGTCCAAAAACTGCATGTTTACAAAGAAAAACTATTGAAAAGCAGTTTAACGGAATGCAAAAACCCATTCTGTATCATGAAACATCACAAATGACTAAAGTGAAACACTTTTTAATGGACAGCAGCTCTCACAACTGATTCCAGTAATGTTTCGTTAACATGTTGCTAAGCTAAAGACTATTGGATAAAACATTCACATTTAAACTGAATGCAGCCTTTTCTAATATGTTTTAGTATTGAATGAAATGCATTCAGTCCGTTCTTAATTGGCAGCAATTCCAAATTAAAGGATTAGTTCACTTTCAGGACAAAAATGTACAGATAATGCACTCTCCCCCTTGTCATCCAAGATGTTCATGTCTTTCTTTCTTCAGTCTTAAAGAAATTATATTTCTCTGCATATAATGGACTTCTATGGTGCTCCCAAGTTTGAACTTCCAAAATGCAGTTTCAATGCAGCTTCAAAGGGCTCTAAATGATCCCAGACGATGAAGAAGGGTCTTATATAGCAAAACAATCGGTTATTTTCTAAACAAATTGACGATTTCTATACTTTTTAACCTCAAATGCTCATCTTTTGACAATTAATCTTCTGTGTGTCTGTGTGATCCAGGTATGTCAAAAAACTCCCATCTCGTTTTTGTCTTCAACTTTGAAATCGTCCTACATCGCTTCAGAAGTAACCCAGTGTTTACAAAGTGAACATACAAAGAAGATCAAACCCTTTACAAAAAAAAAAAGAAGGTAAAACAGCATTGTAGAACGATTTTGAAGCTGAAATCGAAAACAAGATGGGAGTTTTTGGACATACCCTAACTGTATTGACCCGGATCTAGGGATGACTCGATACCTTAATTTTGGCTTCGGTAATACCTCGGTATCGATACTAAATGGATACTGTAGTAAGTAATGTTAACATACTAAACATGTATTAGTTTATTTATCATTTATGAATAATTATTGACCTTGATTAATAAGTGCTGTAATACTGTTACAGAATTTTACTGTAAAATGTTATTCTAACAGTCAAAATATTCAAAATCACGTTATTATCTTTCTGTCTCTCTGATTGTTTTTCGATTTCAGACTCAGAAAGTATTTTTTACTCCGCTTTAAAAAGTACTTTTCAAGTACTGTACTTAATAAAGTACTTTATTAGAGTGTTTTCTTTAGAAAACTTTGCTTCACAACATTCCAAAGCATAATATTGTACTTTTTACACTACGTTTCAGATTAAATATTTAATACTTTATTACATTAGAAATGTATTACTTTTTTATTATTCCTTTATTTTACCAGGAAAAATCCCATTGAGATCCAAATCTCTTCTACCAGGGAGCCCTGGCCAAAATGGCAGCACATTAAGTTTCACATAAAACATCTTTGAAAAGATACATGGATACAAAAGATAGACTTTCTGACTTTTAGTAATTCTAAAATGTACTTAAGTACAAGAAATTACTGCACTGTTAATATTCTTAATTATTAAAGGTAAAACAAACAACAACTTTTATTTATGAAATGCAGTCTAGAAAAAAGTATGACATTTTCCAAAGAAAAACACTCTGATAAACTACAGATAGGCTACTTTTTACATTTACTTGAGTAAGGTAAAAGTACTTCACTATTGTTTTGAATAAAAGTTATTAAAATCTGAATTTTCGATTGATGAATGATGCACTCAGCTGTCGATCTCTAAATGTGTGCACTGTAAAACCCAACAGTGAAATGAATTAAATGAAATGAGTTATTTTCACTCAAATAATAATGAAAGTTCATTGGACTTAATTGAAATAAGTTTTGTAAACTCAAAATGTCGTTGTAGTAAACTGAACTTGAATGATTGAGTTTTCTAGCTCCCAGCATGCTTTGCATCAGACAATATGGAAAATAAATGTTGAAATTAAGTGTTATTTTGTGCGTTTTTGCACAAGATTAACATAGGGACACATACGTTAGTACTTAAAAGTTGTGTTATGTTAGGATCTACATAGGTTTCTGTCATGTTGGTTTTGTAGTGTTACCGTTGTGGTAAAGAGTAGAGCCTGTGGTTAGGTTGAGGATGGACAATTTGGATGGAAAATTTGAAGAATACAAGTATTTATTGAAAGTCTTTCTGATAGTTCATTCTTGAGAAGTGGGACAAAACAGGGTGCAAAATTGAAAAAATAAAACCATACTCAGACAAATTAAACCACATTTATGTATCTTATATGCACTAAGACACTGAACTATGCTTTGATACAACCTCCCAACCTTTCTGTTTTTTTAACAAAATGTGCTTTTTAACTTGGACTGTGTAATATAATTTTATCTTTATCTTTAAGAGCATTCTAGATGTATTTAACATTTCAAAACACATTCTCAAGTTAGCAGACAGATTACACTTTAACATGTGACCAACAATTCAACAAAAAATATAAAATATAATTATGAAATATTGTCAAAATATTCATCTGACGGAGGTGACAAATCGGACGGAGTTGACCAAAACCTGAATTTGGTGTCATTTTAAGTAACAAATGCACTGAATCAATCAATTACTGTATTAAAACAAACACAACAAACAGCGAGTATGTTATTGTTTTTGAAGCTTCTATTCAGGAGTCACATTTAAGTATTTTGATATATCATTGAAACACAAAATCTTACGTGTTGACAAATTTGACATTTCTTTCACAAAACAAATGGAGGTCATGTAGTAGCCATTTTGTTTTTTTCTGTTGATGCTAGAGGCTAATGAAACCTGCTTCTGGAAAATGAAATGATCTAAATATTTCAAATAATTTCCTCAGAAATTGGAAGATGGTGTTGACATATTACGGTTGCGACACAGGAAATATTAACATTAGAATTTAAAATATTCTAAAACTATAAAACTTAGCCCAGTCTGTCTGACACTGATGTACTCTGCAGAGGAGCACTGTGGCAGTGGGGTCCTTAGAGTGACAGCTGCCCATCATATTTCCTGATTTTATTACATTTTAATTAATATCTGACGGTGTTGACAAAAAGGATGAATGAATGTGACTTTTATGGAAGCAAGTTGCATATATTTTTGTTATGATTAGTGAGGTGGGACCATGGAAGCAAGGCTGGGATTGGCTCCCATGGCTTTCATTTTTAATTTTAAGCTCTGCTAACTTAAAAAATCGAGTTTGATTACTCAAATGTTCTCAAAACCAAGTTAAGTGAATCATTTAAGTACACTAAATAAGCATCAGGTTTGGTGACCTGAATGATTTAAGTATAGTCTACAAAACCGCCAAGTTAAATAAACTTAAATATGCAAGTTTTGTGATACCCCATTACTCAATTAAATTGAGGCAACGAGTTTACTCAATCAATTTAGTTCAGTCAGTTTTCAGTGTGGAAAAGATCAGGATGAGCAAAGCTTGCATACAGGTGCAGTAAGGTCAGTTCGTTCACCTTTATCATCTGTTTTGTATGCAAAATAATGCCATATTTCACTTCTGCTGTTGTCTTTATTTACAACTTTGGAGTGCGTTGGTGGAATTTCATCTGTTTGATGATCCATTGTGTTTTTCTGTTGTCATGTTTACCAGTTTTGCAGCAATTTGGGAAGCACTGAAGTGAACAGCAGAACAGCAGCGTGTATATATATATATATATATATATATACCGATATTTTTTCACCGCGCATTCCTACCCTACCAGAGATGAGCATTTGAGGTTAAAAAGTATATAAATTGCAATTTGTTTAAAAAATAACCAATCGTTTCGCTAGATATGACCCTTCTTCCTCAGCTGGGATCGTTTAGAGCCCTTTGAAGCTGCATTTAAACTGCATTTTGTAAGCGGCACCATAGAAGTCCATCATATGGAGAGAAATCCTGAAATGTTTTCCTCAAAAAAAACATAATTTCTTTACAACTGAAGAAAGAAAGACACAAACTTGGATGACAAGTGGGAGAGTACATTATCTGTACATTTTTGTCCTGAAAGTGGACTAATCTTTGGGCGACATACATCATTTAAATCAATCAAAATAATTTATTCTTCCTATTTTCAGATTTTAGAACTAATACCTGCTGAGAAAAACTAAAGCCAGCTCCTGGTTGGATGGTTTTATTTAGTTAGTTTAGGACAATATTTGGCTGAGATACAACTATTTGAAAATCGGGAATCTGAGGGAGTAAAAAAATAAAAATATGGAGAAAATCAATCAAAAAATCAATTTTTTTTTTTTTACTTTACAATGTATGACCCTGGACCACAGAACCTACCCATAAACCCATAAGGGTAATTTTTAAAAAAAAAACTGAAATTTATACATGAATAAATAAGCTTTTTATTGATGTATAGTTTGTTAGGATAGGATAATATTTGGCTGAGATACAACTATTTGAAAAATCTGGAATCTAAGAGTGCGAAAAAAAAATCTAAATATTGAGTAAATAACCTTTTAAAGTTGTCCAAATGAAGTTCTTAGCAATGCATGTTACTAATCAAAAATTAAGCTTTTATATATTTACAGTAGGAAATTTACCAAATATCTTCATGGAACATGGTCTTTACTTTATATCCTAATGATTTTTGGCATAAAGGAAAAATTAATAATTTTAACCCATACAATGTATTTTTGGCTATTGCTACAAACCTGTTTGTTGTGGTCCAGGGTCACATATATGTATATACATTATTCAGTTAATTTAATATATTTTATTTAAAATGAAATATTTAATAATGACTATTAATGTAATTGTTAATCATTAAAGTAGAAAACAAAAAATCCACATGATTACAACAGGCAGTAATAGGTTTGGCTTAATTAATGTGTCTTGTTTTAGATCTGTTTTCATTTTATAATAATTTCTATAGCATTTTTTTAGATTAGATTAGATTAGATTAGATTCAACTTTATTGTCATTACACATGTACAAGTACAATGCAACGAAATGCAGTTTAGGTCTAACCAGAAGTGCAATAAGCAGTAGAGTGCAGGATATAAGTTAAATAAATAAATAAATTAAGTGTATAATGAAGCATGGTAAAGATTTACAAATGGGTATATACTATGAACATATATACTGATGGCAATTTGCTATAAACAGAAATTTACAATGGAGTATGTACTATAAACATAATATACAGTATTTACTATAAACAGAAATTTACAAATTGTGCATTGAGGTGCAATAAATAATGCAATTAAGCATTAATTGAAAGTGTTATTATTTTCAAGGTATTATTCAGTTAATAGCCATATTAGCATAACAGCAATTATAGCTGATTTAGCGTTTTTTAATCAGCATTTTTCTCTAAGTGATGCTGCTTTAGAATATGAGTTATCTAAGAAAGCAATGCAATTTTGTGACCAACTGTTTTGCGCAGTGAGCACAGATTAGGTAAGGCACTGAAACGGCTCTGTTTTATGTAGGCTGACTGTTCTCTCTGTGATCTTGTTTCAGTTGGGCGTTTTATCACAAATAAACAGTCTTTGGTGTGACTGAAGAATGGGGCGTACCAGCGAGCTGTGGGAAAGCAGAGATCTCGATTGTTAGCGATCTGTGGCAGGAGCCTTAAGAAGATCTATCTGTGAAAACACTGAGTGTGAGGCAGATGTTCGACAGACAGTCTATCAGCACACGGAGGAGTAGAAGAAGGCGTTTCGCTCAGAAACAGACAATTGAGAGTGTAAATGTGAAGCATTCTGTATTTGATCTCGAGGAGAGGGGAAAACCGAAGCGGAGATAGAGAGACAGGAAAAGTTGCATGTCGCTGATAGACAGAAGCTCTGTTGTCTGTCTCTCTGCTATCAGACGCATGCTTACTTTAGCCAGACAGTTTGTTTGGACGAACACTGAGTGCAGCATTACTCATCTCACACCAAAACTACCAAAGAGCTTGAATTATTACAGGGAAAGACTCAGAAATGCTGGGTGAAAAAATAGCACATAAACCAGTGCTACAATTTTTAAACGAAACAAAAAAACATCGAACTGCAACCACCACTCCAATCAAAAGCAAAAACAGCAATCAAATGAAAATAGTAAGTATGCAAGTATGCACTTTGCCTATGCTGTTGACCTTTGACCTACTTGGTAAAAGAACGGTTTGTGAAGCGAATAAATCATAACTGATATAAAATCATAACCAATGGCTTTTTAAGACCTCCCGAACCTGATTACTTTGCTTATTTATTCCTCTAAATGTGATTGAAAGAATCAAACTTGACAGGTTTATCACATTAAGGTCTGCGCAACAAATCTCAGCACACATCGTGTCTTTATTTAAAGAATACACTGCAGGTTAAGCTTATGGTGAAGTTTATGCTTAGATGGTAACTTATTTAGTTATTTACAGTCCAAAAGAGTACAAAGTCTACATACAGAAATTGTAGGAATTGTTGTTGATCAAAGATTTCTAATAAAAACTAAATAGACTAATATGGCTATTAACAGAATAATACCTTGAAAATGCTATAGAAAATATTATAAAATTAAAACAGATCTAAAACAAGACACATTAATTAAGCCAAATCTTAATTATATAATATATTTTTTTAATAATTAACAGTTACATTAATAGTCATTATTAAATATTAAATTTTAATTAAAATAGATTAAATTAAATTAAATAAAATAAAACATAAAATGACCCTGGAACACAAAACCAGGTTTGTAGCAACAGCTGAAAATACATTGTATGGGTTAAAATTATCGATTTTTCTTTTATGCCAAAAATCATTAGGATATTAAGTAAAGATCATGTTCCATGAAGATATTTTGTCAATTTCCTACTGTAAATATATCAAAACTTAATTTTTGATTAGTAATATGCATTGCTAAGAACTTCATTTGGACTTTAAAAGGTTATTTTCTCAATATTTTGATTTTTTTTTCGCACTCTTAGATTCCAGATTTTTCAAATAGTTGTATCTCGGCCAAATATTATCCTATCCTAACAAACTATACATCAATAAAAAAGCGTATTTATTCATGTATAAATTTCAGTTATAGGTAGGTTTTGTGGTCAAAGGTCATATATTGTAAAGTAAAAAATAAATAAATAAATAAATAAATAAAAAATCATATATTTTTATACATTATCCATTTATTTTTCTTCTTAATAAAAATTACCTTATGCAACAACCATAAAATAAGTATGAGAATATGTAAAGTTTAATTTGGGAAAAAAAATTTAATTTAAATATACTGAATTAAAATAACAATATTACTGAAATAAAATGAATTTCTGTTTTATATATATAATTGTGAAATTGTAAAATGTGAATGAGAAATTGAGTAAAACATTGAATTTTTAATTCAAATATAGTGAATTTAATTAACTGAACTATATAAAATTTTAATTCATACAAATACATATTTTTAAAATAATAAGAATAACTGTTTGTCTTATTTAAAAATCTGTTTCTTTATGAAACTTTACCATATTTACACGGGTTCAATAAATAAACTAAACCCAGTTCTGCTCGTATCACGTATCCTTGTTCAATTCTGTTGCATTTCTTTCATGATTTAGTAAACAAAGCCTTACCTGCAGCGAGGCAAACTGGCAGGAGCAGTCTGAATATGAGTCCACACACCACCTCCGAGGCCATCATATCACAATATAAGAGAGATCAGATGCTGAATAGAGAAATGTGCTTCCAGAGCTCTTCAGGTCCAGTCTTTCCGCAGGACATGATCCGCTCAGGCCCTTATGGAGCCCGGATTCACTTCGGTCTAGACTAGTCTGGTCCTCATGGTAATCAAAGAGCGAAGAACTTTAGAGTCCAGATAATCCCGAAGATCTCGCTCAGGTCTCGCTCAGTCAGAACAGGTTCCTCAGTTCTCCTCAGACATGCTTTACAGTGCTCTCCCTCAAAAGCAGCAGATTGTGCGTCAGGTTTGTCGTCTTACCTGTTGACAGGAGAGACCATGGTGCTGTGAAAAGCCGCTTCAGACGCTCCACAGAACATCAACAAGTTGCAAATTCATTCGTCCCGAGTTTGCTAGGTTTCCTCCAGACCGTGTGGCATGGCATTTCCCAGTCCTCCGCGAGTTTTGAAACTCCTCAAGTAGTTTTGTCCAGCGCAGAAAGTGCGTTTTTCCGAGTCGCGGAGCGTTTAGACGCGCGTTTACGCCGCACAGCTGTGCCTCACTGGCATCTGGACGCACTTTTTCTCCTCCTCAATGAACAGCCTGAAGGACCACCCTGCAAAACTGACAAATGACTCCACCATTCAGGAGTCAGGCGCAGATGAGGGCTGGGGTTTGGAGGGGAAGGGGTGGAGGCTCCGCTGGCCTCAGGTACTACAACTGCTGCTTTACACTACTCTCTGATAGCAACACAATCCTTTGGGTTTGGGGATAAATAAATGAAGAAAAAAAAAAAAAAAAAGCAGTATGTAAATATTGTGAAAATCGCCTTTAAAGTTGTCCAAATGAAGTTCTTAGCCATGCATATTACTAATTAAAAATTAAGTTTTGATATATTTATGGTAGGTAGGCTAATTTACGAAATATCTTCATGGAACATGAAATGTAAATATTGAGAAAATTGCCTTTAAAGTTGTCCGAATGAAGTTCTTAGCAATGCATATTACTATTTTAAAAATTAGTAATATGTGCTACTTAAAACTTATGCATAATCAATTCTTAATAAGTATTCTTCTTCTACAGTAGAAATATTTATCTATCTATCCATCTATCTAAATATCTAAACATCTTTAAAACAAAGTGAATTTGCTAAATATATTAAGCCTTAGTATATATGTGACCTTGGATTACGTCTTATGTCACGTTAATCCAAAAATCAATCTATTTATTTATTTATTTATTATTTTATATACACATATATTTTAACTTATATATTTTAATTATATTTAATTGTCAAAAATATATATATTTTTAATTCTAAACTTAAGTACTATTTTCAGAAACAGAAAAACTTAACACTCAACAGAACACAAACAAAAATGGGGGAGACATATAACAAATATACATCATTAGGGGTAAAACATTATATTGTACTACAACTGCTGCTTTACACTACTCTCTGATAGCAACACAACTCTCTGGGGTTGGGGTAAAGAAAGAAAGAAAGAAAGAAACAAACAAACAAACAAACAAAGAAAAAAAAAGAAGAATAGCAGGTTATAGGATTATGTCTTATGTCACGTTAATCCAAAATCTATTATTATTATTATTATTATTATTATTATTATTATTATTTTATATACACGTATATTTTAACTTATATGTTTTAATTATATTTAATTGGCAAAAATATTTTTTTTTTGTAAAATTCTAAACTTAAGTGCTATTTTTTTTTTTTCCACTTTCAGAAACAAAAATACAGAAAAACTTAACACTCAACAGAACAAAAAAAAAAAAAAATGGGGGAGACATATAACAAATATACATCATTAGGGGTAAAACATTATATTGTACTACAACTGCTGCTTTACACTACTCTCTGATAGCAACACAACTCTCTGGGGTTGGGGTAAAGAAAGAAAGAAAGAAAGAAAGAAAGAAAGAAAGAAAGAAAGAAAGAAAGAAAGAAAGAAAGAAAGAAAGAAACAAACAAACAAACAAACAAACAAACAAAGAAAAAAAAAGGAAAAAAGAAGAATAGCAGGTTATAGGATTACGTCTTATGTCACGTTAATCCAAAAATCTATTTATTATTATTATTATTTTATATACACATATATTTTAACTTATGTTTTAATTATATTTAATTGGCAAAAATATATTTTTTTGTAAAATTCTAAACTTAAGTGCTATTTTTTTCCACTTTCAGAAACAAAAATACAGAAAAACTTACTCAACAGAACACAAACAAAAATGGGGAAGACATATAACAAATATACATCATGGGGGGTAAAACATTACATTTTACAAATAACATGTTTTAATATAGATTTTTTATACATTTCTTGTTTCTAGAAATTTAAATCAATAAGTCATAGAATATATTAAGTTGAAAATTAAATTAAATTAAATTGAAAAAGGGAGTAATAGGCATTATTTTTGCTTTATGTACATGCAACTTCCCAAGAAGAATAATCACCTTTAAACTGTTCAACTAGATCTGATCCAATATTACAATTAAAAAAAAAAGGATCATAGATTCTTCTATTTTAATTATTTTATAAAATATATATATATAAAAAAAAAACATAGATACCTGCTTCCAAAAGTCTTCAGAATATTTACAGTTACAAAATAAATGTGTAAGTGTTTCATTTTCTAAATCACAAAATGAGCATTTAGGTGAGACATCTTTTCTAAACTTGTTAATAAATGAGTTACAGGAATAATACCTATGCAGTATCTTAAAATGAAGTACTATTTGTTTTAAGGTCAAAATAAATAAATAGTTTATAAGAGTGGCTGCAGCGCCACCTGCAGGCCCTCAAGCTAATTCACCATAAAGGCTCTTCTACTAAATGTGACCCTGGACTACAAAACCAGTCATTAGTGTCTTTTTTTAAAATTGAGATTTATACATCATCTGAAAGCTGAATAAATAAGCTTTCCATTGATGTATGGTTTGTTAGGGTTATTTGTTAGGATATTTGGCCGAGAAACAACGGTTTCAAAATCTGGACTCTGTGGGTGTGAAAAATGTAAATATTGAGAAAATCGCCTTTAAAGTTGTCTAAATGTAGTTCTTAGCAATGCATATTAAGTTCTGATATACGTACGGTTGGAAATGTACAAAATATCGTAACTGAACATGATCTTTACTTAATATCCTAATCATTTTTGGCATAAAAGAAAACAATATAATTTTGACCCACATATAGTCTAATTATAATCCTATAAATGACCAGTGTTGGGGAAAGTTACTTTTAAAAGTAATGCATTACAATATAGGGTTACTTCCTAAAAAAAAAAAACTAATTATGTTACTTTGTTACTTTTTATGTATAGTAATGACATTTTTTGAGATTTATACATCATCTGAAAGCTGAATAAATAAGCTTTCCATTGATGTATGGTTTGTTAGGGTTATTTGTTAGGGTATTTGGCCGAGAAACAACTGTTTGAAAATCTGGACTCTCAGGGTGTGAAAAATGTAAATATTGAAGTTACTGAAGTTCTTAGCGATGCATATTACTAATCTAAAATTAAGTTTTGATATACTTATGGTAGGTAGGCTAATTTACAAAATATCTTCATGGAACATGAAATGTAAATATTGAGAAAATTGCCTTTACAGTTGTCCCAATGAAGTGCTACTTAAGACTGGTTTTGTGGTCCAGGGTCACGATTTTTTTATTTTTTTGTGAAATAAAGCCATTTAACATCTTTAAAGTGAACTTGTAAATTAAATTTGCAAAATATATTAAACCTTAGTATATATGTGAACTTGGACCACAAAACCAGTCATAAGGGTCCATTGGAGACTACAACTGAGATTTAAACATCATCTGAAAGCTGAATAAATAAGCTTTCCATTGATGTATGGTTTGTTAGGATAGGACTATATTTATGTCGAGATACAACTGGAATCTCAGGGTGCAAAAAATGAAGTTCTAGTTACTATAAAAAATTATGTTTTGATATATTTACGGTAGGAAATTCACAGAATATCTTCATGGAACATGATCTTTATTTAATATCCTAATCATTTTTGGCATAAAAGAAAAAAAACTATATTTTGACCCATAAAATGTATTTTTGGCTCTTGCTACAAATATACCCCAACGACTAAAGACTGGTTTTGTGCTCCAGGGTCATTTATAGTCTAATTATCTATGATCTTATAATTGACCAGTGTTGGGGAAAGTTACTTTTAATAGTAATGCATTACAATATTGAGTTACTCCCTAAAAAAGTAACTAATTACATCAATTAGTTACTTTTAATGTAAAGTAATGTGTTACATTACTTTTGCATTACTTTTTTAATCTGGGCAGGGTTTGCTTGTTTGTTTTTTACATAAAAAGGTAGATTTTTAGCAAATTTAAAAAGCCTTTTCACACTAAAAAGTGAAGTGAATAAGCCTAAGGCTAAAGGAAAAGTACATTCACGTCTGTACAGTAGAACTGTAGGAAAAGGAAGTTCAACACTTCAAATGTTAGTTAATCTAAGGTAGGTTTTGCTTATTAGTACGGTTGAATTGGATCAACAAAGGTCAGCAGCAAAGTCATTGGTTAATAAAATGGGATTAAATACATAAAGGAAACAAAAAGTAGCATTACTTTTTTGAAAAAGTAACTGAGGTATTTTCTTGTAAATGAAAAAGTAATGTGTTACTTTACTAGTTACTTGACAAAAGTAATCTGATTACGTAACTTGTAATGCGTTACACCTAACACTGTTATTGACAATAATACATTTAAAGGAATAGTTCACTGAAAAATTAAAACTGGCTGAAAATGTGCTCAGATTTGTAGAAATGTGTCATTCCATCACTGTCTCACCAATGGATCCTCTGCAGTGAATGGGTGCCGTCAGAATGAGAGTCCAAACATCTGATAAAAACATCACAATAATCCACAAGTAATACACACACAAGTAATTTTAACTAAAATACGGGTCCATAATCCATAATAATGCTTAAAAGTCCATCTCCTGTTGTCTCTCACATCAAAATCCATGGACCACAAAACCATCCAAAAGGGTCAATTATTTTACTTTTTTTTTTTTTTATTTATACACCATCTAAAAGCTGAATAAATAAGATTTCCATTGATCTGCAATCTGAGGGTGCCAAAAAATGTAAATATTGAGAAAATCACCTTTAAAGTTGTGCAAATTAAGTTCTTAGTAATGCATATTACTAATCAAAAATGAGCAATATGTGCTACTATCTATCTATCTATCTATCTATCTATCTATCTATCTATCTAAACATCTTTAAAACAAGGTGAACTTGCTAAATATATTAAACCTTAGTATATATAGTCTAATTATCTATAATCTTGTAACTGACCAGTGTTGGGGAAAGTTACTTTTAAAAGTAATGCATTACAGTATTACAGTATTACAAATGAAGTTCTTAGCAATGCATAATAAAAGCCATTATATAATTGTATTTATTATAAATAAATATTGAGAAAATCGCCTTTAAAGTTGTCCAAATGAAGTTCTTAGTAATGCATATTACTAATCAAAAATTAGCAATATGTGCTACTTAAGACTGGTTTTGTGGTCCAGGGTCACTTTTTTTTTTTTTTTTGTAAAATAAAGCCATTTCATATCTATCTATCTAAACATCTTTAAAACAAGGTGAACTTGCTAAATATATTAAACTTTAGTATATACAGTCTAATTATCTATAATCTTATAACTGACCAGTGTTGGGGAAAGTTACTTTTAAAAGTAATGCATTACAGTATTGCATTACTCCCTAAAAAAGTGTGTAATAAGATTACTTTGTTACTATTATGTACAGTAATGAATTTTTTTGAGATTTATACATAATCTGAAAGCTGAATAAATAAGCTTTTCATTGATGTATGGTGTATTTGTTTATTAGGTTTATTAGGTATTAGGTTTATTTGTTAGGAAATTTGGCCAAAATACAACTATTTGAAAATATGGAATCTGGGGGTGCAAAAAAATGTAAATATTGAGAAAATGGCCTTTAAAGTTGTCCAAATGTAATTCTTAGCAATGCATATTACTAATTAAAAATTAAAAATTAGTAATATGTGCTACTTAAAACTGGTTTTGTGGTCCAGGGTCACTTTTTTTTTTTTTTTTTTTTTTAAATAAAGCCATTATATAATTTTATTTATTATAAATAAATATTGAGAAAATGGCCTTTAAAGTTGTCCAAATTAAGTTCTTAGCAATGCATATTACTAATTAAAAATTAAGTTTTGATATATTTGCAGTAGGAAATTTACAAAATATGTTCATGGAACATGATCTTTACTGAATATCCTAATGATTTTTTGGCATAAGAGAAAAAAACGATAATTTTGACCCATACAATGTATAGTTGGCTATTGCTAGAAATATAACAGTGCTACTTAAGACTGGTTTTGTGGCCCAGGGTCACATTTTGGCTCTCAGACCAGACTCTTTTCCACTGGAAGAAGCATTATTATAGATTATGGACTCGTATTTTAGTAAAAACGTCTTGTTTCAGCTTTTGTCTTCTCAAGATGTTAACTGATGAACTGGAGTGCTGTGGATAACTTCTGGATTATTGATTAGATGTCTTTATCAGCCGTTCGGAGTCTCATTTTGACGGCACCCATTCACTGCAGAGTGACTGATGGAATGGCATTTCTCCAAACCTGATGAAGAAACAAACTCATCTACATCTTGGATGGCAAATTTTGATTTTTGGTAATGAGAATGTGCTTCTGGAGCATGAAGGTAATAGTTGTAATTGAGGACACTGAGTAGCAGTAATTATTGTTTCTTCATGGTTTAAGTATGTATTAGAGCTGACAGCTTTGACTGAATTCAGAAAGTCTTTCCAACATTGTGGAGCCAGAATGGAGTGTTTTCTGGACCTAAACAAACACCTGGAGACTGCGGACGGATCGTATAGTGGCTGGGAAATAAAATTCAAAAGGATTTGCCAAAACTCAGCTGTATATTTCATTTCCAAGAGCTGAATTTAAACTAAAAATTGGTTGGCAGCTGGAACCACGGCCACTTTTTATCCAGCATAATAACGAAATCAAAAATGTCTGTTCGATGGAAACCAAATGCTGTAATAAAGCAGCAGATGAGAGTGCACTGAATAAGCAGACAGCCACTAATTAGGGCATCTGAAACCACACTAATTAGCTGTCCAATTAGATACATCTTCAAAATCCAACAGTATTTGAATACTGAGTAAAAAAAGCCTGAAATTAAAACACGCATGAATTTGTCAAATAAACTGAATATGGCTCATTTTGGTTCAATAATGGCTGGACGGCGTTTATCTAGTGTATGTTTTTAATAGTTCATACCAGAGGAATGTTGCCCTGATTCACACAGGGATTAAAAAGTGAACAACTTTGAGATCAACACAGCAGGAAAAACTATAAAAACTGGCAGTGAAAAACTCATACAATTATTAGATCTGCAGATCATCCAGTATTAAAAAAAAACATACAATGTAAAATACAGGTTAAAACTGTAGCATCTGGAAATTTTGTATAAAATCACAAGGATTTGTTTCGTTTGTTTAGATGACGAAGTGATTTTATTTAGAAATTAACACGATGTCAGCTTCTGAACATGTAGAAACAGATTTCTGTATTTTTTTCTCTATATTTTTGTCAAGATAAAGCAGGATAAATGTTTACTTTGTTTCCTGAAAATGCTTCAAAAAGCCAATTTGATTTTAAAAATCATATTTATTTATTACTATATGACATACAGTACTTGTCAAAAGTTTGGAAACATTACTATTTTTAATTATTATTATTATAATTTTTTTTAATGTAGTCTCTTTCGATCACCAAGGCTGCATTTATTTGATCAAAAATACAGAAGAAAAAAGGGTGATATTTTGAAATATTATTACTATTCATTGTAAATATACACTGCCGCTCAAAAGTTTGCAGATTTTGAACTTTTCTGCTAATCAAGTTGTGCTGCTTAATATTTTTTATTTTTCTGAAGCTTTTTCAGGATTCTTTGATAAATAAAAAATTAAAAAGAACAGCGTTTATTTAAAATAGAAAACACCTCAAAGTTCAAAGTTTGGGTTCAGTACTTTTTTTTTTCTGTTTGAAAGAAATTATTTTTTTATTCAGCAAGGATGTGTTGAATTGATAAAAAAGTGATTGTTTTTAAAAAATTGTTTTGAATAAATGCTGTTCTTTTTCATTTTTTATTCACCAAAGAATCCTGAAAAAAAGTATCACAGCTTCTAAAATATATTAAGCAGCACAACTGTTTCCAAAACTGATAATAACAGTAATAAATCAGAATATTAGAATGATTTCTGAGGAATAAATAGCTGATGAACAATTCAGCTTTGGATCACAAAAATAAATTATATTTTAAAGTATATTAAGATAAACATTTTAAATTTTAAATTGCAATAATATTACTTTTTTTGATCAAATAATTACACTTCAATTGGAATAAGACTTTAAAAAACCAAACAAACAAAAAAAACATTAAAATCTTTCTGATCCCAAACATTCAAAGTGGCAGTGTATATTGTAAAATTGTGATCAAAGCTGAATTTTCAGCAGTCTTCAGTGTCACATGATCCGAAAGTCATAAATAATTAAGAATAGTTATTCCAAACTGTAATATTTAACAATATTACTACAATTTTACTCATTGGTAAGCATAAAAGTCTTATTTAAAAATCATAATGTTTCCTTTTTTTGATCATTTTAGTTTTTTAATTGATTAATTAAGTATTTTAGCAGTGTTTGTTTATTAAAAACCTCTTTAATCTTCAGTTATATCTAGTCCTGAGTGATGATCTGTTCATCTGTGTGTATTTGACTGTGGTGATATCTGAAGGAAACACAACCAGCTGCTTTTCTTTGATCAAAAGCAGATAAAATCAATCGCTGCGCATGGAAAATCATTTGGCATCGTCGACATCCTTGCGATTTCAAGGCATCCGAAGCGGCTTCCAGTGTTTAACACGCCGACGTTATTTCCACGGATGAAGTGATTTAATAAACTACAAGGTATAAAAATACAGTTGATTACAATTTCATCCAGAAATGAAACGTGTGCCGTGACTTTAGGGTGTTTCCAGTGACTTAAAATACAAATCAGATGATGTTAAACCATAAAAACGATTGAAATGGGAGCGTGGTGTTAAAAGGACACTGCAGATGTGGCGCGGCAGGATTGTGTGTTCTGAGGTAAAAGGCTTGGGGTGGGGTCAGAGGTCAGGCCAGTCCGTCTGGGTCAGTGTCGTCGCGGCCGTAGTTTATAGGCTGCAGCTGCTTCACCACATAGTCGGCGATCTCGCGCGTCCCAGCGGCCACAACCCGTCTGGACATGAGGTCGAGCGGGCCTCCTAGCACACAAACAAAGAAGATTCAACCCATTTTTATTTATTCATTTTTCATTATATTATTACCTTATTGACACGAAAATAAGACATTATTGGAAACACATCTGAAAAAAACATGTTTGTCTGATATTCAGGGTCTAGACTTTGACATGTCAATAATACACCCACAACTATAGGTGGCGCCAAATCCGCATAAAACGAGTGTGCCAAGAAATACGTAATGTAATGTTTGTTGGAAATGTTAACAAAAGAAAAAGAAAAAGTCTACTGTCTACTGTTAATGAAATATTGGTATTGGTCCAATATGGATAGCCTAATTGTTATAGAATTTAGATGGGTTACCTGTTATTTTTATGGTATATCAAAAAGTGTATCTTTAGGGGCCAAGCACCGAAGATACGCAGGCACCTATTGAAAACTTCTTCAGCCATTGAGTCTATGGCAGCCCACAGAACAGCTTGTTGGAAAGTTGTGTAATTTGGCACACTGATAGAGGACAGTCTCAACATTAACTAGAGCAAATTTGGAGTCTCTAACTCAAACTCTCTAGCGCCACCACTTGTCCAAATTTTCACTTTGTTTATGCTGATAATTTTTGAACCGTAAGACCCAGAAGCATTTTTTTTTTCTATTTTTAATTGTTTGAAAACCTACTTTTTTTTAACTTGGCTCAGATCATCTTCAGACAATGCTGGCAAAAATTGAAGTTGATTAGTCAAACCGTTTTCGAATAACGCGCAAACGAATTCCACGAAAAGCACACAAAAATAGATGTGAGGCTATATCTCCGCAATGGTTTGGTGCATTGAGACCAAACTTGGTGTGTGTAATAACAAGCATGACCTGAGACTACCTGCAGTGTTTTGGCACAGTGCCACTGACTTATTTTCACGGTAGTCACCTTTCTAGACTCCTGAATCCTTGCCGAGTCCAGCGATACCAAACATGGCAGGTTTTGCTTTATGGTTTGTGCAATGTTGCATTTTAACGCTTAAAAAACATTTGCCAATATCTTAGAAACCGCTACTCCGATCGACACGAAACCACCACAGGAAATTCAGAAACATGGCGTGCCGACTATACTCTAATGCCCAATTGCCAACATTTAGATCGTATATGCCAAAAAAATGCAAACAAAGTCAGCCATCTGTCATTTTTTTCTCTTCTCTTATATAAAAATGTCTATAACTACAAAACAAAATGAGATATTTTCACCAAATTTGGCACACATATGTATAGGCACATTCTAATGACACATAAAGAATTTGGTGGGATTGTGCCACTTGGTGGCGCTATAACTGAACAAAACATGAAATTGCCATTGACTACAATAGAGTATTATGATATAAAATGCTACATTTTTTACCAATGCATTGGTGTACCATTACCATCGAAACCATGACCTGAAAGTGCTCAAAACTTTTTGAGACAGTGCCACCTTGTGGTCAAAAGTGATAACCGATTAAATCATATTACTAGTTGTTGTTTTCATGATTTTTCACCCATTTTGACTAAAATCACCTTAAAATGGCTTCAATTACTCATTGCTGTAGTTGGTCTGATGCCTCCCTTGCCTAGTGCTTGGCTCCGTAATCGCTGCTTGCAGCTATATTTTTAATGTGATTGTTGGTGCATTTGATCAGTGTTTACCATACTTTCAAAACAAAAACTAAAAAAGGAAAAATATGCACTATAAAAATAATTTAAGAATTTTTTCTTAATAAAACACAAGACTTGGTTTTCGGGTCAGTACGTTATTAGTTTTTATATTATTATCATTATTATGAATTTATTTTAGTTTATATTCATTTTTTAATTTGATTTTATTTCTGTATAAAAGCCATTTTTTAAAAAAACTTTCTTTCTAGTACAACTATAGCTACACTGCTGTTCAAAAGATTAAGATTACTCATCAAGGCTGAATTTATTTGACCAAAAATACAGAAAAAAACAGTAATATTGTGAAATACTTTTACAATATACAATAGCATGTTTCTATTTTAATATACATTCAAATCTAATTTATTTCTGTGATCAAAGCTGAAATTTCAGCATTATTACTCCAGTCTTCAGTGTCACATGATCCTTCAGAAATCATTCTAATATACTGATTTATTATCATCAGTGATAGAAACTATTTTAAGTGACATAAAAGACTTACGTTATTAGAAAAGATTTATATTTTAAATAAATGCTGTTCTTTTCAATTTTTTGGTAGCACAACTGTTTCCAACATTAATAATAAAAGTAATAAATCAGCATATTAGAATGATGTAACACTTAAGTGACACTGAAGACTGCAGTAACAGCTGATGAAAATTCAGCTTTGCATCACAGGAATAAATTACATTTTGAAGTATATTAAAATAGAAACCCTTATTTTATATTGTAATAACATTTTGAAATATTACTGTGTTTTTTCTGTATTTTTGATCAAATAAATGCAGCCTTGATGAGCAGAAGAGACTTCTTTAAAAGTCTTTCTGATCCCAAACGTTTGCAATGTCTGGCAGTCTGTTGATTTGACGGTATGTCATCATAGCTATATTTTCGACCCGTTCAATCTTCACACAAATGTAAGATGACAATCTGGGCAAGATTACAATAACATCACTTTATACTAAACTACATGGATTGGATAACAGAGAACATCTAGACTGTGAGGAAATCTTTGGCGTTATTTTTGGGCTTTTACATGGAAGTGATATTCCTCTCAGGACCCTAGTTTCTCCACAATCGCATGGTCATGACCTAACCAGCTTCCCCAACAAAGCCTCTTTGTGTTGCCTCACACACAGGCATGCTATGAACCAGCCCACCACAGAACACACACACACACACACACACACACACACACACACACACACACACACACACACAGAACACACACACAAACATTCAGACATTTCACACACACAAAAAACTCAGCAACCACCTGAGACATTTACTGCTTTTATTTTATTTTATTAGTATTATAATAAAAATTACTATTATTTATTTTACTTTTTAATATTTTGTTTAACTTGTTTTATTTTATTTAGTTTTTTTAATTTATATATTTTATTTTAGTATCTTATTTTATTCAGACATATATAATAATATCTTATCTTATTCAGACGTATATAATACTATATACATATTTTATTATATACTAATTTTATTTATTTTATCTGCAGGTCAGAGTTGGAAAGCATTTTAAACTACATGAATTTACTGAGACCTTTACTGAATTTATTTTATTATTATTATTATTATTATTATTATTATTTCAATGTTTTATTTTACTTTTTAATGTTTTATTTGTTTTATTTATATGTTTTATTTTAGTATCTAATTTTATTATATAGTAATTTTATTTATTTAATCTGTAGGTCAGAATTGGAAAGCATTTTAAACTACATGAATTTACTAAAACATTTACTGATTTTATTTTATTTTTATTATTATTTAAATTTTTTGTTTACTTTTTAATATTTTATTTGTTTTTATTTATATGTTTTATTTTAGTATCTAGTTTTATTATATAGTAATTTTATTTATTTAATCTGTAGGTCAGAATTGGAAAGCATTTTAAACTACATGAATTTACTAAAACATTTACTGATTTTATTTTATTTTTATTATTATTATTATTATTTCATTTTTTTTTTTTTTTTACTTTTTCATATTTTATCTGTTTTATTCTATTTATATGTTTTATTTTAGTATCTAATTTTATTTTATAGTTATTTCTTTTTTGTGTGTGGGGGGGTATTTATTTACATTTTTAATATTTTATTTATTTATTTATTTACTCATTTTTACTTTTGTATTTACATATTTTATTTTATTATCTTATTTTATTCATTTTATTTACTTAATCTGTAGGTCGGAATTAGAAAGCATTTTAAACAACGTGAATTTACTGAGACATTTACTACTTCTATTTTATTTTTATTATTATTTCTTTTTTTGGGGAGGGGAATTATCTGTTTTACTTTTTAATACTTTTTATTTATTTATTTATTTTTACTTTTATTTTATTTATTTTTTGTTTTGTTTTGTATTTCTATATTTTATTTTAGTATCTTATTTTATTACATACCAATTTACTGAGACCTTTACTACTTTTATTTTATTTTATTTTATTTTATTTTTATTATTATTATTTCTTTTTTTGGGAGGGGTATTTATTTTACTTTTTAATATTTAATTTATTATTGATTTATTTTTACTTTAATTTTATTTATTTATTTATTTTAATTTACACGTTCTGTTTCAGTAATTTAATATATACTAATTGTATTTATTTAATCTGTAGGTCAAAATTAGAAAGCATTTTAAACTACATTTACTGAGACATTTACTGATTTTATTTTATTATTATTATTATTTAAATGTTTTATTTTACTTTTTAATATTTTATTTGATTTATTTATATTTTTTATTTTAGTATCTAATTTTATTATATACTAATTTACATATTAGAATGTACTAATCTATTCTAAATAAAGAATTCCACGCATAGTGGATTAACCAAAGTGAACCAAAATTATCCAAATATAAATACCACACCAAATATGATCAAATATATATCCAAATATATATCATCTATAAAACAAACTATTTGTAATGTATTGCAGGTGCAGCTATTATTATAGCACTTCTCATATGTATAGAGAACAGTATGCAAACACTGAGCTATATTAACATCTTACAGTATAAACATCCTTTTATGACTGTAATCTAGCTACAATTTATACAAATACTAAACTATGTGTGACGTATTATGTAAATGTTTACATTTTCATCATGTGCTCACTCCAATCCTCATGTTTAGCCTAACGCCTCGAGGTTCAACATTCATAACAAAAAACTAATCCCAAATCGATCATCCCTTTTTGTTTAAAATCCTAGATTATGTATTAAACAGGCTCTTGATAACAGCTATGGTGCATTTTCTGCATCCATAACATAACATTTGTGTACTGACCTGTGGTGTCGATGACGCATCCGCCGGCTTCTCTGATGATGACTGCGGCCGCTGCGATGTCCCAGCAGTGCAGGCCGTACTGATAATACGCCTCCGCCGCGCCGCTGGCGATATGACAGAGCGCTAGCGTCGAGCTGCCGATGATCCTCACCCTGCGGGTCAAAGGTGAAATCCTGACCTTTACATAACACACTGACAATGTCACATGAAGGCACAGGTGCGTTTCTGACGTACCCATGAGTTGGTGCGCTCAACATTTTCTTCATATTTCCTAAAAAGATATCCAGTGTTGCAGGGTCTCTCTTTGCCCCGATCTCTGTGAGAATGAGGGCCTTCGACACATCTGTGAGAGAAAAAACATCACATTATTAAAGGCTACATCAGTCTGTCACTGGTTTTATGGTGGAGTTTCAATATTAAAGGATAGCAGCAAAACAAAGGCAAATAAATTTGAGATTAAATCCATAAAGATTATTATTATTTAACAATAATTCAATAATTATGGATTATTTAAATGCACAGCCTCTCAAAAGTTTAAGGCTTTGAAACATTTAAATACTTTTATTCAGTAATGACACATTAATTTGACCAAAAGTAACAATAAAAACCAGTGGTGTAATTTAACAAAGTAATAATACTTCGTTACAGTACTTTAGTTTTTTTGGGAGTATCTGTACTGTACTTTTGCTTTTGTGTGATTTTTATATTTATATAATTTAATATAGTTCATTTAATCTATAGTACACAAAGTGGACCGTTTTTCTGCAGATATCAGCATTATAACACATTTAATAATCATTTATCATCAAGTTCAGTAAAGCATTAAGTGACTTACATTTTAGACATAATATTGCTTGTTTTTGCTCAATTTTGCCAACCGAAATAGTTCCAAACAAAGATCACAGCACTGTTTTGCGTATCTGAGCAATGGACGGTGCTTACTCATTGTTCCTGAATGAATCAGCTTTTTGAACGAATCGGTCGATAAAAACGATTCAGTGATTTACTAATTAACAGTCGAATGCTTTGTTCCTGAATGAATCAGCTTTTTGAACGAATCGGTCGATAAAAACGATTCAGTGATTCACTCATTAACAGTCGAATGCTTTGTTCCTGAATGAATCAGCTTTTTGAACGAATCGGTCGATAAAAACGATTCAGTGATTCACTAATTAACAGTCGAATGCTTTGTACCTGAATGAATCAGCTTTTTGAACGAATCGGTCGATAAAAACGATTCAGTGATTCACTCATTAACAGTCGAATGCTTTGTTCCTGAATGAATCAGCTTTTTGAACGAATCGGTCGATAAAAACGATTCAGTGATTCACTAATTAACAGTCGAATGCTTTGTTCCTGAATGAATCAGCTTTTTGAACGAATCGGTCGATAAAAACGATTCAGTGATTCACTAATTAACAGTCGAATGCTTTGTACCTGAATGAATCAGCTTTTTGAACGAATCGGTCGATAAAAATGATTCAGTGATTCACTCATTCACCGAATCCCGTTTCCTCAATGTTTTCAACATCAATAATGATCAGAAAAGTTTCTTGAGCAGCAAATCAGCATATTAGAATGATTTCTGAAGGATCATGTGACACTGGAGTGAATGATGACTGGAGTAATGATGCTGAAAATTCAGCTGCGCATCACAGAAATAAATATATACATAATAATAAATAATACATTTTAACAGATATTCAAATAGAAAACACGGTCATTCCGAAAAGAGGTCCCCAACCCAAATGTTTGATTTATCTGACAAAAGATAAGACTTGTATAGTGATGAAAGCCAAAATATTAATGTCATGGATTAATATTTACTTAGTTATCCACTATTTTGTAGAGGGGGGTCAAAATGCCAAGTTACAAGGGGGTAAAAATTACTTCAGAAAGATGTCAGCATCATAATGTTATTTTTACAAAGAGATTGGTAGGTCTGTTAGTAAAATCTTTTGACCTCAGCAATCTTTGTTTTTGACCATTCAAAAATGGGGAAACAGCACTTTTCATGTTTTTTCTCCAAAGTTTGCAATACCTGTAACTCAAGAGGTATTAAAGACATCTTAATGACATTGGGTCTAATCAAACCTTCCTTTTGGCATCTTCATTTTAATATATGGTTTGGTTCCAGAGATACTGGAATTTTAACACGACTCCCAGAGTAAATTGTTAAATTGTACACATTTTCAGTGGTCAAAAAACAAATCTGGGTCAGTTTGCACAAATAGTTTGCACTATTAAAGAGGACTGTCTGAAGAACAAATAATGTTGACACTAGAAATGTATCTTGTTTCCTTCTATCAAGACAACTGCATTGAACATACTTGTCTGAGTGCTTTTTCCAAAGTTTGTGTGCCTATACTCAAGAAGTATTAAAGATATCTAATTATGATTTTAGACTCCAGTTGTTATTAAGCTTTCCTTACATAATCTTCATTTTTAAGGCCCTATATCATTCAGTCCCAGAGATATGGGGATCTCAATGAGGTTAAATATTAATACTATTACAAATGTTGGTCACTTTGAATACCGTCACTTTGAATAAATAATGATTTTGTAAAAAAACAATGTCTGAATGTCTGTTCAATGCAGTTGTTTTGACAGAATAAAACAAGATACATCTCTAGTTTCAACATTGTATGTTCTTCAGACAGTCCTCTTTGAAAGAAAAGGAGCATCATATTTTTGCAAATTGACCCATGTTTGTTTTTTCACCAATTAAGCTGTGTACAATTTAATTACCCATGGAGCCATATTGAAATTCCAATATCTCTTGAACCAAACCATATAGAACCTTTCAAATGAAGATACCAAAAGGAAAGTTTGTTAAGACCTAATATCCAAAAGGGCGTTAAGATATCTTTAATACTACGTGAGTTACAGGCATGCAAACTTTGGAGTAAAAACTTGAAAAGTGCTTTTCACCCATTTTTGAATGGTCACCATTGGCACAAAATGCAACAAAGATGGCTAATGTCCACACATTTTACTAATAGAACTAACAATCTCTGTGTAAAAATAACATTATGATGCTGCCAGCTTTCTGAAATCATTTTTACCCCCTTGTAATGTGGCTCTGAATCTCAGGTGAAACCTCTAGGTTACATCTGTAAACCCCTTACAGACGTTATGTTGAGTGACGTTTTTGGGATCATACTTGAGAGCCCTATCACCTCTGAGCTAAAGAGAAAAGGCCAATGAACACTGGTGAGTGGAATTCCCTTTTTGGGATCTACCCATGGAAAAGCCATAATCCTGGACCGTATACATAGTTGAGGACAAATCAGGACAAATGGACTCAACTCATAACCTGCCCAATGCCATGTAAGCCAGAATAGTCCTAGTCCGGGCTGCGGGGCATGGAGGACCCAGAGTTCACCTAACGGGAACAACTGGGGAAACAGTGCATGGATCCATAAGGAATGGCACAGCAGGCGAGCAGGCCCCGGCAAATTACCTGATGGCACCTTAACACATGGGAGGACACAGGCTTAATGCGAAGATTATAGAATCTTGCGAAGGTATTGGGTGTCGCCCAGCCCGCAACTCTACATATGTCCACTAGAGAGGAGGCAACACTCCAGGTGGAGTGAGCTCTAACCCCTAGGAGGCACGGCTCGCCTTGGGACTCGTACGGCAAGGTGATAGCATCTACCACCCAATGGGCCAACCTCTGTTTGGAGACAGCATTCCCCTTCTGCTGTGCCCCATAACAGACAAAAAGCTACTCAGAGCATCTGAGTCTCTGGGCGAACGAGACAAAAAGTGGGAACAGGACACAGCAATGCCAAGGCCGCAGGACAGAGGCATCCGTGTCTGACTGGAGAGATGTGAAAAGGATGCCTTTGAACCTGGGCAGGCGCCTCACAAACTGAATCGCGTAGCTGATTTGTACCATCTGGATCAGCCAGCAAGATGGACTGGGAAGCACTTGCCAGGCTTCCAGGCTGCAAACAAGCAGGATCAATGGATCAGTAGCTGAAGTACCCATTGCGGGGCAGCCCAGGAAGAGAAGGTGATTCAACCCAGGAAGTGTCACGTCCTGGAGGAAAGTTAAGCTGCCAGGGGCAGCACTTACCTTGTCCCCTTGTTCGCGGTGGCGAATTCAGGCTCTGAGTCCGAGGATGCGATGCGTTGCTCAGGAACAGAGCTCAGGGCGATAAACCCAGAGATTTACGTAATTGCTCTTTCTGTGAGAAGTCACCTGGGGGTAGGGACGCAAATGTTGGAATTCCCCAAAGACCAAATCCTTCCATCTCCGGATAGCCCTTGTTAGGTTCGCTTCGCAGACTTGCTGGTGTTCTTAGCAGGTACCTGAGCAGCGGGCTGCGCCGCTCTCCTGCAATCGGCTCTATGCACCGAGTGAGGTGTTGCAGGGGTTGGAGCAGGTGTAGCAGCCGCAGAGGGACGTCCTCGGTGACAAGCAGGCGGAGGCCTGGCACCCGGCTGCCTGGTGGATTTGCTTGCCTCCGTCTGTCTCTGTACTGCTGAGAACTGCTGGGCAAGGTCTTTGACAGTGTTGCTGAAGAGGCCGGCCTGGGAGATGAGTGCATTGAGAAAGCAAACTTTGTTGAGGTCAGCCATCTGCGCCAGGTTTAGCCAGAGATGCCGCTTTTGTCACCCAGAGGGCGAAGTCAGTCACCGAGAGCAGTTCCTACATCAATCTACAGTCAGAACTACCCTCATGCAGCTCTTTTAGTGCCTTGGCCTGGTGTACCCGCAGGATGGCCATGGCAGCAGGGCAGAGGCAGCCTGGCCCGCAGCAATGTAAACCTTCGCAGCGAGAGCTTACAGGCTTTGGACGGGAGGCGTGGACGGTTCCGCCAGGTGGCGGCATTTTGTGGGCACAAGTGCACCGCAACCGCATGCTCCATCTGGGGAACGTCACTGTACCCCCTGGCTGCCCCACCATCGAGGGTAGTAAGGAGGGAGAAGCCCGGACATGTTTGAGCTGTATAGGGGGCTTTCCACGTCTTAGTGAGCTCCTCATGAACCTCCGGGAAGAAAGGCACTGGGGCTGAGTGAGGTGTAACATCACAGCTCACACCCAGAAAACAATCATCGCACCTCAAGTGTTCAGGAGAAGGCGCCTTGGGCACCTCCAGCCCGAAGCTCTTGGCCACCTGAAGGAGCAATGTCGCCAGCTCTGAGCAGTAGCTGCAGCAGGGTGCTGCTCAGCAGAATCGTCAGCCTCAGCTGTCGAAAGCCTTTCCTCTAATGGATGGACATCCTGTCCTCCTCTGGAGTGCCAAAAGAGACACTAGGCTCGCCACGGGACGGGGCTGCGAGAGGAATCGGACTTCTGTGGGGGCTTGCCCGGCGGAACATTCCAAATGATCACTCTAAGGTCACCCTGGTCTTTAGCCAGGGCAGCCGAGGAGCCTTTACGGCTCGCCGAACTGGGCCGGGTGGAGAACGAGGGTAGCGTCTCGCAAACAAGAGGCGGGACCTAAGCGCAGCGAAATACGATCACAATAAACGCACGAACCATCCAGAAAAGCCGCATTAGCGTGTTCCCGGCCCAGGCACGTGAGGCAGCGATCATATCTGTCTAGAGACGTAAGTAAAAACTACCACATCCAGAGGTGCATGGTCGGAAACACATCCCGAGAGAATATTCTCAACGACCGTGCTAGAGAAATGTGCTCTTTTAGGTCTGGTTTGCTAAGGGAAGGACCGGCTATATTTGCACACCAGCAATTTCACCACTTCCGCTGGCTACACAGACAGGCAGGAAAGTTCTCTTCTTCTTTCTCTTCTTTTTCTTGCGCTCGCAGCAGACGAAGGCTCCGAAGCAGAAACCTCAATGAGTGGTTGCACGCCGCCATCTTATATACTCATATGTACAGGGGAGTGGCTAGGCATGCAAATTCCACTCGCCAGTGTTCATTGGCCTTTTCTCTTTAGCTCAGAGGTGATAGGGCTCTGAAATACGATCCCAAAAACATCACTTGACGTAACGTTGGAGTGAACGACTGAGGGGGAACTGCCATTTTGACCCCCCTCTACAAAATAGTGGAATACTCAGTAAATATTCATCCAGGACAGTTGATATTTTGGCTTTCATCACTGTATATGTTTATCTTTTTTCAGAAAAAAATAATAGCAAAATCAAAAATTTGAGCCGGGGAAGTTTGGTTGATTTGGCATGGAATGACACAACAGCTATTTTACAATTTTTGCTATATTTGTAATCAAATTAATGCAGCCTTGGTGAGCTGAAGAGTCTTTATTTAAAAAAATATTACCACCCCAAAACGACTTTAACTACTCATTTATAATTCAAAAAGTTTTAGTATGCAATTCTAAATCAAAAAGGTGATTACTAAGAAATAAAACATTCCGAAAAACAAACTGACCTTTCTCTTTTGAAACCTGTAGTCTAACACCATTGCAAAAGGCTCCGTGTCCTTTCCTGGCCGTATACAGCGTCCCGTCAAAACAGTGGTAGATGACGCCAAGCTCCAGCTGAGGAGCAGAAATCTTGTGATTATTGAACATAAACAGATGACATCAATGGAAGCAGACTTAATTCTGTCCCTCTATAGCTTTATCAGTGTTTACCTCTTTCCTTACAGCAAATCCGATGCTTACTGCCACCATGGGGAAACTGAAAATAAAGGATTGTGTGTTGGGAACTCAAGAATATATTTCTATGATGATTTAAACACAGTTTATGATGGTTATGGTACCTGTGCACAAAGTTACACGTCCCATCGATGGGATCGATTATCCATGTAGGGGCGTCTGTCAGTTCACATTTCACACCAGCAGCAGACGATTCCTCACCGATAAACCTGACATTATAATCAACATCACATCAACATCTGACACAGAGAACATCACAATTATACCAACAGTTATTACAAAAGAATGTCAAACATTAAACACTTTCCCGAAAGTCTGTGGTGCCCTTTTATGGAAAGGAAAACTACAAATCCTCTATAGGAAAGTGGGCCGATTGGGCTGATTTTATGATATTCATCTTTAAAACTCTTCTGAGGCAGACAGTGATGGTAATGGCTTAATGATTATCAAAAAAATTGAAATAGTTTTGTTGTTGTTTTTGATCAAATAAATCTAGATACCAGTTTAACTGTACAATTTTGCTTGAAAATACCTGTCTTGGTGTGAATCCTCGAAAACAGTCAGCACCTACACACCTAAAAACTTAAAGCATTGTTTACTTTTTATCTTTGTTCTATTTATTCATTTTTGTAATGATTTATAATTAGTTTATTTGATCTTATTTACTGACTGTTCACTTGTTTTTAATGATGAACTTTATATTTGTTAGGCTAGTAGCTTTGCTGTGGTAAACTTTTCAAGTTTTACTTTTAGATTTATATTTGGATATTATAAAATCACTATTATAATATTTAAAACACTTCTTTTCTTAAGATTTAGCATGGTTTTGAACTGTTGTTTTTTTCTTTTTATGTTTTAATGTTAATTGTTTTTTAAAAGTCTTTTCTGCTCACAAAGCCTGCATTTATTTGATCCAAAGTACAGCAACAACAGTAAATCAGAAATCATTCTAGTATTCTGATTTGCTGCTCAAAAAAACATGTATTATTATCATTATTACTATTACTATTATTATTATTAAGTTGAAAACTGCTGTAGCTGTAGTCATTTTGGTCATGTGACAGAATGTGTCAGATGGTGAGCGTTTCATATCTTCTCAGTTTATAATAAATACATTTTTGAATTCACTAAAAATGCTAAAAATGCTAGTTTCATTCCATTATTTTTTAACAACTAAGGTTTAGTGTATTAATAAAGTTTCGGCAAAATAGCGCCCCCCTATGTGCGACACCTATGTGAGCTGTAAACAGTGTGCATTTGTGTGTTTTTGTACCTGTGTGAGGGGTATTTTGTGTGTTTTTGTGGGTATTTGTGTGTTTTTGTACCTGTGTGAGGGGTATTTTGTGTGTTTTTGTGGGTATTTGTGTGTTTTTGTGGGTATTTGTGTTTTTGTACCTGTGTGAGGGGTATTTTGTATGTTTTTGTGGGTATTTGTGTGTTTTTGTACCTGTGTGAGGGGTATTTTGTGTGTTTTTGTGGGTATTTGTGTGTTTTTGTACCTGTGTGAGGGGTATTTTGTGTGTTTTTGTGGGTATTTGTGTGTTTTTGTGGGTATTTGTGTGTTTTTGTACCTGTGTGAGGGGTATTTTGTGTGTTTTTGTGGGTATTTGTGTGTTTTTGTACCTGTGTGAGGGGTATTTTGTGTGTTTTTGTGGGTATTTGTGTGTTTTTGTACCTGTGTGAGGGGTATTTTGTGTGTTTTTGTGGGTATTTGTGTGTTTTTGTGGGTATTTGTGTGTTTTTGTACCTGTGTGAGGGGTATTTTGTGTGTTTTTGTGGGTATTTGTGTGTTTTTGTACCTGTGTGAGGGGTATTTTGTGTGTTTTTGTGGGTATTTGTGTGTTTTTGTACCTGTGTGAGGGGTATTTTGTGTGTTTTTGTGGGTATTTGCGTGTTTTTGTACCTGTGTGAGGGGTATTTTGTGTGTTTTTGTGGGTATTTGTGTGTTTTTGTGGGTATTTGTGTGTTTTTGTACCTGTGTGAGGGGTATTTTGTGTGTTTTTGTGGGTATTTGTGTGTTTTTGTGGGTATTTGTGTGTTTTTGTACCTGTGTGAGGGGTATTTTGTGTGTTTTTGTGGGTATTTGTGTGTTTTTGTACCTGTGTGAGGGATATTTTGTGTGTTTTTGTGGGTATTTGTGTTTTTGTACCTGTGTGAGGGGTATTTTGTGTGTTTTTGTGGGTATTTGTGTGTTTTTGTACCTGTGTGAGGGGTATTTTGTGTGTATTTGTGTGTTTTTGTGGGTATTTGTGTGTTTTTGTACCTGTGTGAGGGGTATTTTGTGTGTTTTTGTGGGTATTTGTGTGTTTTTGTACCTGTGTGAGGGGTATTTTGTGTGTTTTTGTGGGTATTTGTGTGTTTTTGTACCTGTGTGAGGGGTATTTTGTGTGTTTTTGTGGGTATTTGTGTGTTTTTGTACCTGTGTGAGGGGTATTTTGTGTGTTTTTGTGGGTATTTGCGTGTTTTTGTACCTGTGTGAGGGGTATTTTGTGTGTTTTTGTGGGTATTTGTGTGTTTTTGTACCTGTGTGAGGGGTATTTTGTGTGTTTTTGTGGGTATTTGTGTGTTTTTGTACCTGTGTGAGGGGTATTTTGTGTGTTTTTGTGGGTATTTGTGTGTTTTTGTGGGTATTTGTGTGTTTTTGTACCTGTGTGAGGGGTATTTTGTGTGTTTTTGTGGGTATTTGTGTGTTTTTGTACCTGTGTGAGGGGTATTTTGTGTGTTTTTGTGGGTATTTGTGTGTTTTTGTACCTGTGTGAGGGGTATTTTGTGTGTTTTTGTGTGTTTTTGTGGGTATTTGTGTGTTTTTGTACCTGTGTGAGGGGTATTTTGTGTGTTTTTGTGGGTATTTGTGTGTTTTTGTACCTGTGTGAGGGGTATTTTGTGTGTTTTTGTGTGTTTTTGTGGGTATTTGTGTGTTTTTGTACCTGTGTGAGGGGTATTTTGTGTGTTTTTGTGGGTATTTGTGTGTTTTTGTACCTGTGTGAGGGGTATTTTGTGTGTATTTGTGTGTTTTTGTGGGTATTTGTGTGTTTTTGTACCTGTGTGAGGGGTATTTTGTGTGTTTTTGTGGGTATTTGTGTGTTTTTGTACCTGTGTGAGGGGTATTTTGTGTGTTTTGTGGGTATTTGTGTGTTTTTGTACCTGTGTGAGGGGTATTTTGTGTGTATTTGTGTGTTTTTGTGGGTATTTGTGTGTTTTTGTACCTGTGTGAGGGGTATTTTGTGTGTTTTTGTGGGTATTTGTGTGTTTTTGTACCTGTGTGAGGGGTATTTTGTGTGTTTTGTGGGTATTTGTGTGTTTTTGTACCTGTGTGAGGGGTATTTTGTGTGTATTTGTGTGTTTTTGTGGGTATTTGTGTGTTTTTGTACCTGTGTGAGGGGTATTTTGTGTGTTTTGTGGGTATTTGTGTGTTTTTGTACCTGTGTGAGGGGTATTTTGTGTGTTTTGTGGGTATTTGTGTGTTTTTGTACCTGTGTGAGGGGTATTTTGTGTGTTTTGTGGGTATTTGTGTGTTTTTGTACCTGTGTGAGGGGTATTTCTCCCTGAGTGTGGAGATGATGAGCTCCTCCACCTGATGGTCTGCCTCTGTCACCAGGTCTGTCGGTGTGCTCTTGCTGCTCACTTGTTTCTCCTGCTTCACCGCCGACTGAACCACCTGATGGACAAAACACACAGTCAGTTCTTACTCAAACCACAGTAACACATTGGAATACTATGGTATTTTCTGGTGCTGGAAGAGTTCAGTCCATCACTGATACCATCATAGTACAGTGTCTACTGCTGTTATTGTTAACTATTAAAACAAATTTTCGTTAAATAAAGCAGAAACAAAACAAAACATAAACATTACATGAAAATCTAACATTAGAAATCTTGCATTAGCAACTAAAATAAAATGTTTAATCTAACATACTAAATTACTAAAACTAGTTATAATAAATTAAAGTTATGCAGAAATATAATGACATAAAATAAAAATGACAAACGCACATACTAAAAATGACATAAAACATAAATACTAGATGGAAAACATAAAATAAATAAATAAAATGAAAATGTAGAAATTTATCAAAACCAAAATAAATTAAAGCTGTACAGAAATATTAAAAATAATAAAAATGACAAAAGCACATAGCAAAATATTATAAAATAGAAATATTAGATGAAAAACTAGTGCCTTGCACTCACTGAAATAAAATAAGTTTGATTTAATGTACTAAAAATATAAATATAAATTGAAGCTATATAGGAATATTAATAATAATAGGGCAAATCCAGCATTATGGAAGCGACATATAAATGCTTACAGAATATATGTGTTAGCAATATACCGAACCATCAGTTTATATTTTAATGAACCCCTGTTGATAGAGCCGAAACATCAGAAAAATATCAGTCTAAGCATGAGTTTTCTATGTTAAAAAAGGGAAATAATCATGCATTATGGATGTGACAAAAAAGGACACTGTTTTTGAGAGACTACATACTTATTAATTAATATGCACAAACCAGACGCAACAATAACCAACAAATAAAGTTTAGTAAAAACCTTTGGTAAAAATGTATTTTTTTTTTCATGGTAGGGTTGACATTTGCATGGAATTACCCAATAATAATAAGAACTAGATTAAAAAAAAATTGTTGAGACAAACTTTAAATTGATGAAGTTTAAAAAGTTTTTAAAAAGTTTAGTTTTTGCAGTTTAAAGTAGTTTTAAAAGCTGAATGTTAGATAGATAGATAGATAGATAGATGGATGGATGGATAGATGATAGTATGTCACTAGTATGTTGCTAGCATGATTAACATATCACTAGCATGTTGTTAACATGATTACTATCACTTTGTTAGCACATTTCTAGCATGACTAGCATGTTTTAGAGTTGTTAGCATGATTAGCAAGTTACTAGCATGTTGTTAGCACTTTTCCAGCACAAATAGCATGTCTCTAACACGTTTCTAACAAGATTAGCATGTCACTAGCATGTTGCTAGCATGACTCTAACATGAGTAGCATGTTGTTAGCATGTTGGTAGCATGTTACTACCATGTTTCTAACATGATTATCAAGTTGCTAGCATGTTTCTAGCATTATTAGCAAGTTACTAGAATGTTGCTAGCATGATTAGCAAGTTCCTAGCATGTTGTTAGCATGATTAGCCGGTCACTAGCATGTTGCTAGCATGATTATCAAGTTACTAGGATGTTGTTAGCACGTTTCTAGCATGACTAGCATATCGCTAGCATGATTAACAAGTTACTAACATGTTGTTAGGATTACCATTGCACTAGCATGTTGTTACCATGATTAACAAGTTGCTAACATGTTGTTAACACATTTCCAGCATGATAAGCATATCACTAGCATGTTTCTAGCATGATTAGCAACTTTTTAGCATGTTTCTAGCATTATTAGCAAGTTATTAGCAAGTTGTTAGCATGATTCTAGCATTATTAGCATATAACTAACATGTTTTAACATGATTAGCAAGTTGCTAGTATGATTCTAGCATTATTAACATGTTACTAACATATTTCTATCATGAGTAGCAAGTTGCTAGCACGTTTCTAGCATGATTAGCATATTACTAACATGTAACATGATTAGCAAGTTGGTAGCATGTTTCTAGCATGATTAGCAAGTTGCTAGCATTTTCCTAGTATAATTAACAGGTTGATAGTATGTTGTTAACATATTTTTAGCATGATTAACAAGCTGCTAGCATTATTAGCAAGTTACTAGCATGTTGTTAGCATGATTATTAGCATATTGTCAGCATGATTAGCATGTTATTGGCATGTTGTTAGCATGATTAGCATGTTATTAGCATGTTGTTAGCATGATTAGCATGTTATTTTGAATGAGTTTGAATGTATTACAATAGTAGATAGAAGGGAAGCTTGATTGAGTCGCAAGGGATTGTGGGAGTTTTGTCAGTGTGAGTTTGAATAATCTTGGCTCATTTGAACATTCCCTCAATGGAAGTCTATGGGATTTTTCACAGTTTTAATCATCATTTTTAGGAAAATCGTAAGTCCGGTCAGTTAGAACAGATATAGCAACTGGAGTCAGATCAGTCATCTGAAGATCTGAAGAGTTAAAGCTCTAAAATTAGAGTTAAAGAAAATAGCAGATCAGTAAATTGGCTTTCTCAAGCCAACTTAAATAATACTAATAATACTAATAATAATGATAATAATAAAGATAAAATTACATCCCAAAATGTCTAAAACTTAAAAGTAAAATTTAAACAACACCTGAAAATGTTCAAATAAAATATATTAAATAAAAATACAATAGCATGTACATTATACTACAATAACACTGACCACACAGTACCTTGTCTAAAACAAATAAAAATCATGTAGTCAGCATGGTACAAGATGGTATATAAATACAGTGTTATTGTTTGGAGAGTTTTATTAATATACTAAAACACATACATTATTTATTGACATAATCAGAATCACAGAATCATATGCATTGTCCTAATAATACTTGTTCACAGGCTACACTGTAGTCCATGAAGGGCAAGATGTAGCTTTATCAGAGCTATTTATAACAGTGGCAACATGAAAAAGGTCAATGACACAGCTGCTACTTAAAGCAGACCCTTTTTAATATTCTCGAGTTTAGACTACTCTAGAATAAGTATCAATGCTGACTCATATGTAACTGTCCTGAAGGATCTGTGTTAGATTAAGGCTGTCTGTCGTCTGTCAACAATAAAACAGCGCTCATTGTTGATCATATGTGTTTGTTTATCATCTGTCCATCCATTCATCCGTGTTACTGTTTCAGCGTATCTTTTCGAGTCGGTCGCCGTTAGTTGCTTATGTTCGTAATGCATGAACGGAATAACGTGTCGCGAGGCGTTACCTGTCCGGCTCTGCGGGCGATCTGCACGGCCACATCCAGACAGTCGCTCCAGTCCTCCATTACGAACAGACGCGTCACGGGAAAGCCTTTGGACGGACCGATAGCGGTTCAGCGCATCTCATTGCTCTGGCCGACGTCCGGTTCCGTCCTGATGGAGCCTGTTTACGCGGAGCGGCCTACACGCGACACATAAATGACCTCTAATCGCTCAAATCGATCACGACGACGGGATCCGCACAGCATCCGACCTACACCGGTCACCGGCACCGCTTTCATATGACTGAACTCAGTGTTGATATGCGCTAATTGATTATGCAGATGCTAAGCCAGTTCACTGTTTACGTTTTTTTAAAAGTTCTATAATATTTTTAAAACACACTTATCGACAGCTTAATATATTTGTATATTAAAACATATATATATATATGGCAAAACAAAATACATTTAAAGCAATTACATAAAGCCACCCAGCAGAGGGCGCCAAAACCAAGGCGATTTCTGCATTAGCTGTTAAAAACTTACACTTTGGGTTTACACACACGGTTCAAAGTGAATGCTCTCAAAAATAATATACATATTAGAATGAGACAGGTCATTGTTATTGAATAACTCTGAGGTGATTTTTAAAATACTGTATAATAAATATCACTACTGCCTGACAGATATATTCCTTAAATGGGTATTGAGAGAAATCACACTATTTTATCTAAATAATAAAAAGTTTGTTGAGAGAAACTTTAGGTTGGGTTGAAAAAGCCTAGCCTGAAAGATCGAAAATAGATAGATTAGCACATTGATAGCACAAGTTGTGCTAACAAGTTGTTAATATGCTTTTAACATGACTAGCATGGTGTTAACATGTTTCTATGATTAGTTCGATGTTGCTAGCATGTTGTTACCAAGTTCATAGCATGATTAGCATGTTGTTAACCTGTTGCTAGCATGTTTTTAGCACGATTCACATGTTGATAGAATGTTTGTAGCATGATTAGCATGTCACTAGCATGTTATTCTGTTGTTAGCGTGTTTCTAACATAATTAGCATGTTGCTAGCATGTTTGTAGCATGATTAGCGTGTTGTTAGCAAATTTATAACATAATTAGCATGTTGTTACCAAGTTTATAGCATGATTAGCATTTTGTTAACATGTCACTGGCATGTTGTTAACCAGTTGCTAGCATGTTTCTAACATAATTTGCATGTTGATAGCATGTTTGTAACATGATTAACATGTTAACAAATTTATAGCATAATTAGCATGTTGCTAGCATGTCGTTAACACGATTAGCATGTTTTCAGCATGTCATTTGAATGATTCTAACATGACTAGCATGCTGTCAGCATGTTTCTACACAATTAGTTTGATGTTGTTAGCATTTTAACAATTAGAATTTTGCTAGGATAATTAACTATTTGCTAGCTTGTTTCTAACAAGATTAGCATGTTGTTAACATGATTAGATTGTCACTAGCATGTTATTAACCTGTTGCTAGCATGTTTCTAGCATAATTAACATGTTTCCAGCATGTCTCTGGAATGGTTATAACATGACTAGCATGCTGTTAGCATGTTTCTACATTAGTTTTATGTTTGCTAGCATGACTAGCACAGTAACATGTTTTGCTAGCTTGTTTCTAACATCATTGGTATGCTGTTAGCATTATGATTAACATGTTGTTAGCATGTTTGTAACGTGATTAGCATATTGCTGTCATGTTTATTGCATACTTAGCATGTTGTTAGCATATTTCTAACATGATTAGCATGTTTCTAACTTGTAATTTGAATAGTTCTAACATTCTGTTTGTTTCTAAATTAGTTTGATGTTTGCTAGCATGTTACCACAATTAGCATGTTAGCATGATTTGCATGTTGCTAGCTTGTTTATATCATGATTGACATGTTGCTAGCATGATTGGTATGTTGCTAACATGTTAACATGTCACTAGCATGTTAACCTGTTTCTAGCATGATTAGCATGTTGCTGGCTGTTTTTTAACATGACTAGCATGCCAGTAACATGTTAACCTGTTGCTAGCATGTTTCTAACATGATTTAACATTTGCTAGCATGATTATCATGTTTCCAGCATTTAACTGGAATGGTGCTAACATGCTGTTAGCATGTTTCTACATTAGTTTGATGTTTCTAACATGATTAGCACATTAACATGTTGCTAGCTTGTTTCTAACATTATTAGCATGTTTGTAATGTGATGAACATCATATTGCTAGCATGTTTATAACGTGTCATTTGAATAGCTCTAACATGCTATTTACGTCTCTAAATTAGTTTGATGTTGCTAGCAAGTTGTTAACAACACTAGCATGTTAACCTGTTGCTAGTATGATTGTCATGTTGCTAATATGTTACCATGTCACTAGCATGTTAGCATGTTGCTAGATTGTTTTTAACATGATTGGCATGTCACTAGCATGTTAACCTGTTGCTAGCATGATTGTCATGTTGCTAACATGTTACCATGTCACTAGCATGTTAACCTGTTGCTAGCATGATTGTCATGTTGCTAACATGTTACCATGTCACTAGCATGTTAACCTGTTGCTAGCATGATGTTGGCATGTTGCTAGATTGTTTATAACATGATTGGCATGTCACTAGCATGTTAACCTGTTGCTAACATGTTAGCATGTCACTAGCATGTTAACCTGTTGCTAGCATGATTGGCATGTTGCTAACATGTTAACCTGAGGCTAACATGATGTTAGCATGTTGCTAGATTGTTTTTAACATGATTGGCATGTCACTAGCATGTTAACCTGTTGCTAGCATGATTTGCATTTTGCTAACATGTTAACCTGTTGCTAGCATGATGTTAGCATGTTGCTAGATTGTTTTTAACATGATTGGCATGTCACTAGCATGTTAACCTGTTGCTAGCATGTTTGCTGGCTTGTGTCTAGCATGATTTAATACATAGCATGCCATATTTCGGTTATAGATTCTGAAGTATTAATAATAATGAGGCAGAGAGTAACAGTCGAGACAAACTTTTATTTACAGCATCAAGACAGTCACTTTGAAATTTGTTGCCATTAAAAATATTCTTTATAGTGACAAATCAATTTACAGTTATAACTCTAACACGAGTTAAAACAGACACACAGACAGACACACGTTCTTCATATATATATATATAAATGCGCGTAAATGGAAGTGTTATTGCTGTGGAAATCTTTACCCAGGAATGACCTGAACGATCCAGTCAGGAGCTCAACACACAAAATGGCTTTTTTTTTTTTTTTAAACATGACACAAACTCTTAAAATAAAATTTGATTAATTTACATTAAACTCTGCTTGCCTTCGTGTCGCAGAAAAACAAACAACATTCATTTTGTACAAACATGGCAAATGCAATCAGAAGAGAAAACAAAAAGGAATTAATCACAAAAAAAGCTTGACCCTTATCAAATATTTAAACATGGCACCAAAAAAAAAAGACAAAAAGGAGTGAGAGAACCACAGCAAGGCTTCAGTAACTTAACCATGAAAACAAAGCAGCACAAACCGAGAAACAAGGGCAACCAGTGAAAACAAAGTTTGGCTTACAAGTTCAAATCATGAGGTGAGAAAAGAAGAGACAGAAGGACTGTGGTGTGAAGTGCAGATCAGTAGATGAACTCTCCAGGAACCTCCTGCAGAGCGGAGAAGGGCTCTTCAAACTTGAAGCGTTTAGAGATGGCCTTCTGGTCGGGGGTCAGGCTCTCTTTATCCGAGGACTGGCGGCACTGGCCGAGAGTGTAGGCGGCCATTACGATCAGCTCCTCCGTCACCGGAGCGCTCTCCTCTGCTTCTTCGTCGTGGCTGACGGGCTCAGAGACGCTCTCGGGATTGTCCTCCTTCGCCTCGGGCTCCGTCTGAAGCCACTGGTGTTTGAGGCAGTCTTCTGCGGTGGAGCGGCTCCTGAGGAAAACAAATCAGCATCAGAAGAGATAGATTGTCACAACCTTTTTTAATATTAACGTTATCTTAAAGGGATAGTTTACCCCAAAACAAAAATTCTCACCCTCAAATTTATTGAGTTGAACACAAAAGAGGTTTTGAAGAATGCTGGTGAAAAAACAGTTGACGGTACCCATTGACTTCCATAGTAGGAAAAAAAATACTATGGAAGTCTATGGGTGCCGTCAACTTTTTGGATGACAGCATTTTTTTTTTTAAATATCTTCCTTTGTGTTGAATAGATGAAAGAAACTCATACAGGTTTGGAACAACATGAGGGTGAGTATATTACTGAATTTTAATTTTTGGGTGAACTGTCTCTTTAAGAGAAACCCTGGGAATTATTTAGGAAATATTTTAGGTGTCATTTTTAGCTCACGTGTGGAAACTGTAAAAAATAAATTGGTAACTTATTGGTAACTTTGAATCATCTGAAAGACATTAATTTATAATATATATATATATATATATATATATATATATATATATATATATATATATGGAGTAGTAAAATGAATAAAATAGAAAAATAGACATTATACAAAATAGAAATTGTACAAACATAATAATGTAGCTTAAAATTATTTTAGATGGGGGCATAGCACGTCACACTATAAAATAAGATCAAATAACAAAATAAATATACAAAATAAAATGCAAAGAATTACACAAATTAAAGTAATTTAGAATAGTATACTTACACAAAAATACAATGATTTATAAAAATGTAGTTTAAAATAATTTTAGATGAAGTATAGCATGTCACACTTTAAAATAAAATCAAATAAACATTTTTTTAATAAATAAATAAAAATGTAGTTTAAAAATAATTGACATGATGTCACACTTTAAAATAAAATCAAATAATAAAATAAATCTAAAATAAAACAAAAATATAATGCAAAAATGTAAAATTTTATTTACAACCATTTTAGGAGTATATTTACACTGTAAAATAAAATCAAATAATAAAATGAATAATAAAAATGCAGTTTAAAATAATTTTAAAAGGAGTGTAGCATGCCACACTGTAAAATAAAATTAAAATAAACATTTTTTAATAAATAAAAATATAGTTTAAAAATAATTGGCATATATGATGTCACACTGTAAAATAAAAATAAATCTAAAATAAAACAAAAAATAATTTACAGCAATTGTAGAGTATATTTACACTGTAAAATAAAATCAAATAACAAAATGAATGATAAAAATGCAGTTATTGTTTTTTTTTTTTTTTTTTTAAAAAAGGAGTATAGCATGTCACACTGTAAAATAAAACCAAATAATAAAAGAAATATTAAAAAGTATGCAAAATGAATTATAAAAATGTATTTTTAATATTATTTTAGATGAATTTAAAATTAAATGACATCATCTAAAATATGACCTAATTTTGGAGGGAAAACAACAGCAGAAACATTAGTAAATACTAACAATAAACTTGATAAATTATGTGATGATTTATTGTGTTAGTTGGTTTGTCTCACTCTAAAACATTTAATACTGTTTTATTAAATGAACAAAAAGTTACGATAAATCCAAAATTAAGAAAATGTCATAATAATAATAACAGCTGAATTTATTATTGTTATAAATATTTATTATTATTTATTATTTAGTTAGTTATTTTAATGTTTTTGATAGACGTCTTTTCTGCTCACCAAGCCACGGCTGCATTTATTTGATCAAAAATACAATAAAAACAGTAATATTGTGAAATATTATTGCCTTTTAAAAAAAAAAAAAAAAATCACTTTTCTCTGTAAATATGTATTAAAATGTAATTTATTTCTGTGATGCGCAGCTGAATTTTCAGCATCATTACTCCAGTCTTCAGTGACACATGATCAGAAATCATTCTAATATTCTGATTTGCTGCTCAACAAACATTTCTGATTATCATCAATGTTGAAAACAGTTGTGCCGCACAATATTTTTGTGGAAACCGTCATGCATTTTATTTTTGGGACTCACAGATGAACAGCTTTTATCTGAAATAGAAATTCTCCCTATCTCTGGTTGGTCTTACTCTGGCTCTTTGATGAGCAGGGACTTGATGAAGTGGATGGCAGCTGTGTCCAGATGCTCCAGCTCCTCCTCAGTGTAGCTCACATTGATCTGAGAGATGTTGAGGAAGGTCTCCTGCTTATCGTCTCCCAGGAACGGCGAGATTCCCGTCAGCATCACATACGCCAGGACACCGATGCTCCTGTCAGACACAGGAGGACCACAGCTGAAGCTTACACAACGAGATTATTTATAGGCCACAAATAGACTTTTCTCAAAGCTGTATTGTTGATACTAGACTTAAGGGTACACATGTTCTTGCATAATATATCCCCTGAAGCCAAACCACTGGAAAACAACCAACACACTGAAACAACGAGAGACTTTTAACAGTGAATAAACTGTTCAGAGGAAATCACTAGATCATGGACATGATAAAACTGATAATGACCTTCATGAGGACCTTATAATAACTCACCACATGTCAGTCGCTGTGCTTATTGGCTCGTAATTCAGGATTTCTGGTGCTGGAATGATAAAACAAATCAGTCATACTTTTGTCTGGTATATTTTTTCAGTATATTTGATCAGGGCCTGAAATTAACACTCATCAAGTCAAATCAGTATGAAGAGTGAGTATGTGAGCTGAGGTGAGTATGAATTGGTAACTTTTTATTAATTATAACAATGCTTGAGATTGCAATATGTGACCCTGGACCACAAAACCAGTCATAAGGGTCCATTTTTGGAAATTTAAGCTGAATAAATAAGCTTTCCATTGGCCAAGATACAACTATTTGAAAATCTGGAATCTGAGGGTGCAAAAAAATCTAAATATTGAGAAAATCACCTTTAAAGTTGTCCAGATAAAGTTCTAGCAATGCATATTACTATTCAAACATTACGTTTTAATACATTTATGGTAGGAAATGTTCTATATATCTTAATGGAACATGACTTTACCTTATATTCGAATGATTTTTGGCAAATTGGCATAAAGAAAAATCAATATTTTTGACCCATACAGTGTATTTTTGGCCATTGCTACAAATATACCCCAGTGACTCAAGGCTGGTTTTGTGGTCAAGGGTAACATAGGTTTAAAGCAATTATTAAATCACAAAGACTGCGTTGTAATAAATATGTAATCAGATGCCTTGTGTTCTGATATTTTCATGTGAGACACTCATGATTTTCAGCATCTCAGTGTGGATCGCAGTAAATGTTTTGTGATCAATAACAATAATAATAATAATAATAATAATAATAATAATAATAATTATTATTATTATTATTGTTATTATTATTATCATCATCATCATCATCATCATCATCATCATCATTTAAAAACATATACAATAAAATCAACAAATAAATCTGTTTTCCTGCTTTCAACCGAAGTAAAAGCTCTTGGTTTAATGTTTTAAATAAAAAAAATAAATAAATAAATAAAAAAATGCATGTGCTACTAGTCAAAAGTTTTTGAAATTTTTTTTGAAATTATTAAAACAAGTCTCTTCTACTCAGCAAGCCTGCATTTATTTGATCCAAAGTACAGCAAAAACAGTAAAATCTTGAAGTATTTTTACTATTTAAAATAACTGTTTTCTATTTTAATATATTTTAAAATGTAATATATTCCTGCGATTTCAAAGCTGAATTTTCAGCATCATTACTCCAGTCTTCAGTGTCACATGATCCTTCAGAAATCATCCTAAAATGCTGATTTGCTGCTCAGAAAATGCATTATTATTATTATTATTATTATTTTTTTTTTTTTTTTCAAAACAGCAGAGTATAATTTTTTTTAGGTTTATTTGATGAATAGAGTACAGAAGAACAGCATTAATCTGAAATAGAAATGTTTTGTAACATTAGAAATGAACCATCACTTTTGATCAATTTTAAGCATCCTGACTATAATTTAACATTTTACTGACTCTAAGCTTTTGAATGGTATAGTGTATAATGCTATAAAAGCTTTGGATTTCAGATAAATGCTAAAATAAATCATGAAAAAAAAAAAAAAAAGTTTTAAATAAAAATGTTTCTTAAGGCAGCAAATCAGCATATTAGAATGATTTCTGAAGGATCATGTGACACTAAAGACTGAAGTAATGATGCTGAAAATTCAGCTTTGATCGCAGAAATAAAATATGAATAAAAATGTTTCACAATATTACTGCTTTTGCCATATTTTGGATCAAATAAACGCAGGCTTAGAGAGCAGAAGAGACTTCTTTAAAAAAACATTACAAATTTTATTGTTCAAAAATGTTTGACTGGTAGCGTAAATAAATAAATGGCAACTGCAAAATTACACTACTAATATTTATTTATTTATTTATTTATTTATTTATGCATGCATTCATTTACTTTTAAACATTAAAATATAGAGTTTTAATTTTTGTATAAAGTTTAATGGTATTATAGTGAGATTTCTTTAATTAATCAAATCAATCAGTCAATCAGTAATAAGTTTATTTTTTCTCTTTTGTCTAGTAAAAAACACTTATGGCCGGTGAATGTTTTCTAGTTAGCAGCCATTGGCAGGTGCATGAAAATGTCAGTTTTAGGCCCAGTATGTAATGCAGGGTTCCCACTCTAAGCCAAATGTCAAATTCCCTGACTTTTCCCTGACTTTCACTGACTAAAAAGATGAATTTCCCTGACCTATAATGAATGGATCCATTCATTTGCAATTTTTATTTACTTGTTTACAGCCGTTTTTAGTACAAAACTATGGAAGCTCGTTTCTGCCACTAAATAAAAAGATAAAGCTAAAACTAAAGATATGTCACAATTCTGACTTTTTTTTCTTGCAATTGCTACTTTATAATCACAATTCTGACTTAGCTCAACTGCGAGTTTATATCATGCAATTCTTTAGTTTATATCTCACAGTTCTGAGAAAAAAGTCAGAATTGCGAGTTTGTATGTAATACAGGTCCTTCTCAAAAAATTAGCATATTGTGATAAAGTTCATTATTTTCTGTAATGTACTGATAAACATTAGACTTTCATATATTTTAGATTCATTACACACAACTGAAGTAGTTCAAGCCTTTTTTTTGTTTTAATATTGATGATTTTGGCATACAGCTCATGAAAACCCCAAATTCCTATCTCAAAAAATTAGCATATTTCATCCGACCAATAAAAGAAAAGTGTTTTTAATACAAAAAAAGTCAACCTTCAAATAATTATGTTCAGTTATGCACTCAATACTTGGTCGGGAATCCTTTTGCAGAAATGACTGCTTCGATGCGGCGTGGCATGGAGGCAATCAGCCTGTGGCACTGCTGAGGTGTTATGGAGGCCCAGGATGCTTCGATAGCGGCCTTAAGCTCATCCAGAGTGTTGGGTCTTGCGTCTCTCAACTTTCTCTTCACAATATCCCACAGATTCTCTATGGGGTTCAGGTCAGGAGAGTTGGCAGGCCAATTGAGCACAGTAATACCATGGTCAGTAAACCATTTACCAGTGGTTTTGGCACTGTGAGCAGGTGCCAGGTCGTGCTGAAAAATGAAATCTTCATCTCCATAAAGCTTTTCAGCAGATGGAAGCATGAAGTGCTCCAAAATCTCCTGATAGCTAGCTGCATTGACCCTGCCCTTGATAAAACACAGTGGACCAACACCAGCAGCTGACATGGCACCCCAGACCATCACTGACTGTGGGTACTTGACACTGGACTTCAGGCATTTTGGCATTTCCTTCCTCCAGACTCTGGCACCTTGATTTCCGAATGACATGCAAAATTTGCTTTCATCCGAAAAAAGTACTTTGGACCACTGAGCAACAGTCCAGTGCTGCTTCTCTGTAGCCCAGGTCAGGCGCTTCTGCCGCCGTTTCTGGTTCAAAAGTGGCTTGACCTGGGGAATGCGGCACCTGTAGCCCATTTCCTGCACACGCCTGTACACGGTGGCTCTGGATGTTTCTACTCCAGACTCAGTCCACTGCTTCCGCAGGTCCCCCAAGGTCTGGAATCGGTCCTTCTCCACAATCTTCCTCAGGGTCCGGTCACCTCTTCTCGTTGTGCAGCGTTTTCTGCCACACTTTTTCCTTCCCACAGACCTCTTGCTTGAGGGTGTCAATGATGGCCTTCTGGACAGCAGTCAGGTCGGCAGTCTTACCCATGATTGCGGTTTTGAGTAATGAACCAGGCTGGGAGTTTTTAAAAGCCTCAGGAATCTTTTGCAGGTGTTTAGAGTTAATTAGTTGATTCAGATGATTAGGTTAATAGCTCGTTTAGAGAACCTTTTCATGATATGCTAATTTTTTGAGACAGGAATTTTGGGTTTTCATGAGCTGTATGCCAAAATCATCAATATTAAAACAATAAAAGGCTTGAACTACTTCGAGTTGTGTGTAATGAATCTAAAATATATGAAAGTCTAATGTTTATCAGTACATTACAGAAAATAATGAACTTTATCACAATATGCTAATTTTTTGAGAAGGACCTGTAATTGTGAATTGCGAAATAAGTCGCAACAACCTTTTTTAATTTTTTTATTTAGTGGCGGAAACAGGCCTTTTCTGTACTATATCAACAGAAATTAATTTATAGTTTTTTTGATTTCAGGGGTTAAACCAGTGGTCTTAAACTCAATTCCTGGAGGGTCGCAGCTCTGCAGAGTTTAGCTCCAACTCACACCTGCTTGGAAGTTTCTAGTTGCCCTGAAGAGCTTGATTAGCTGGATCAGGTGTGTTTGATTAGGGTTGGCGCTAAACTGAGCTGCGGCCCTCCAGGAATTGAGTTTGAGACCAATGCGTTAAACACTGAAGGATTTTCTGTTTATAATCAAGTTCATCATTCATTTTTTTTTTCTTTACATTTAGTTTATGCTTTTCAATCATCTACGTTTCACACCCAGTCTTTGAAGTGGTCATTTTGTAGCCAAAGCTCTTGAAATTTTACATTTACATTTGTTTTAATGTCTAGCACAGTAATGAAGGCATCAACATATGATAGATAGGACAGAACAAGAAGGATTATTAATAATCTTTCATTGCACAGAAATGTATTATAATACTAAATACAATACAGAGCGGAACAAAGTGGTTGTGCGCATCTCATACGCAGAATAATGCGCTTGAAGCAACACGGTGCTCAGGCTGCGCAGTCCTCCGAGTCCGCATTAGAAAAGTTCAAAGATACAAAGGGAAGCGATATTGAAGCGTAGTGTATTAAATATGTTTGTTAGTCTATTGAGCCTTTTCTTTTAACAGTTTTAAACCTCAGTTACTGTGCGCTCTTAAAGTAGGTATGATGACATAGCAGCCACTCGCGGCGAACGTTCTGCCTCAATCCTGTGTTTCAGACTGCGTGCTAATGTTAGTGTGCGTTAGTGATGGGAAGTTCGGATCATTTTACGGACTCGGACTCTTGAGTCTCGTTCAGCAAAATGAACGAATCTTTTTTCGAGTCATTTCGTTCATTCCGTTCATTTTAGCAAAATATAATTAAAATGTTACTTTTTACTTCCCTAACACATCTACTGCTTCCACACACGTTAATCACACTACAAACAAGAAACTATAATGCTATAAGAAACAGAAAAGATTATTTCATTGTTTACCTGTGTGCTTGGCTATGCTGATCACCTCTTATCTGACATGTTTTCGGGTTTATTTCGTTCGAATTGATTAGTTTGTCTATTGAGTCCTCTAGTTCGAGTCGTTCGTTCATCACGTGAGATCCCCATAAGCTTACCCTATGCAGCATGAGCCGGAAAGAGAATTGATTAGTTCGTCTATCGAGTCCTGGTTCGAGTCGTTCGTTCGTCACGTGACAGTCCCATTAGATGAATGAACGACTCCAAACAGGTGAACTAACAGAACTAATAGGATGTTGCGCATGCGCGACTGAACGAATCACTCCCCGGGACGACTCGTTCTTCCCGAGTCACATAAAAGATTCGTTCAAAATGAACGAATCGTTCAAGAACGACCCATCACTAGTGTGCGTGTCATTCAATATCTACTCCTGGCTGCCTGGCGGGAGTATGTTTTTCCTAAATACGACGGTAACTACGTTGAGTGCAAACCCCTGTAGCGTTGGACACTTCGGGATTTCAGCCCTGAGGTATTTTCAGGTCACCGCGACTTTCGGAAGATTTGCGTGGCTTTCAACCGGTCGGCGGGCTTCATCTAAGCCAGGGGTCACCACACTCAGTCCTGGAGGGCCGGTGTCCTACAGAGTTTAGCTCCAACCCTAACCAAACACACCTGAACCAGCTAATCAAGGTCTTAATAGGTGTACTTGAAACTTCCAGACAGGTGTGTTGAGGCAAGTTGAAGCTAAACTCTACAGGACACCGGCCCTCCAGGACTGAGTGTGGTGACCCCTGATCTAAGCTTTGGACACTAATGAAAGATAGTTGGACATAAATACATAGCTTTTATCTTGGTACTAATGAAATTTCATCGAAATCCATAGAGGAGAACGTACTTGACTAAATCGCGGAAATTGGGTAGTCACATTTGTGGCGGGTAGATTAGCGCACTGTCAGTTGTACTTTTGTGAATGACAATTAATATTTGTTTTGTACTTGTATGAATATGAATTAACAATTAATAGTGATGTTTTGTATATGCATTGTTGTTGCTTTCTCTTGTATTCTGAAAATAAATGCTTATGAATATAAATGAACGCTTATTAATTATAATTGTTTTCAGTGAGTTACCATGGGTCTGATGCCCATTCCAGTTAAAACAGTACATTTTCATGATTTCATTTGAAAGAACTAACAAAATTCTACATTCTATTCAAATTTCATGCAAATATCTGATAAAATGAGCAAGTTATAAGCAAAAATGTGTGAATAATAAGCATTTTTGGTCACAGGACTTCTATTGTAATCAATGTATAGTTTTTTAATACATTTCCCATTATTATAAATATCATAACTTTCGCAAACCTTAACTGATTTTCACAATCCAGGTGTCGTTGTAAAGGGAATTTTCATCTCTGTCTAGTCATGTGATCTATTTTAAGCTTAGGGGTGTTTGAAAATGTTGTCATCATACCTACTTAAAGGGAGTTTCATTGTTTTGACTGTAGTAACCGAACACAACACGTAGTTTGATTGCTGAATGGAGGATGACAGACAGCCGCAGCGGAGAGAACAGTTTACGTGAACTTGAATTTAATGACTCAATATTCACTTGTACCTCACATTAAACTATGGAACAGCTGCAGAACACTTGAAATATAGTGCACAAGAACTTTGTGGTGCTTTATAATGTTTTTTGTGCCTTTCGTAGGGCTCAACAATAACAGAATAGTATACGCACAATATCGAATTTAGATCGGTCTTGTCTGACCGATCCCCGATCCGGCGGAAATTGCCAGGATCGGAGCCGATTCCGATACTGAGTATCGGATCGATGCATCCCTAATAAACATGCAAAACTATGCGATAAAAAGAAAAAAACTAAAATTAAAAGCAACAAACAAAAATCCCTGATATTCCATGACTTGGAGCAAAAAAATATTAAATTCCCTGACTTTCAACGACTGGAATAGACCTTTTAAAATTCCATGATATTCCAGTAATTCCATGACCCATGGGAACCCTGGTAATGTCTGATTGTTTCTTACCCACATACTCCGGTGTTCCCATGATCTCCCTGATCTCCTGACTGCTGCTCACCAGCCTCGACAGACCGAAATCCACAACCTTAATGTCTCCAAGAGGAGACTCGCTGGTCAGAAGGATATTCTGAGGCTGAAAGAGAAAAACACTCTCAGTAAACCTGCCAAACAATAGAAACCTGTAATCATACTGGTGATATAATGATGTGCTTGTAATTCCAGCGTAATGACACACTTGTGGCTCTGGTGAACAAAGCAAATGTATTTAGGCCACAGAAACATCCAGTCAATCAAACACCAATCTGTCCTTCACACCTTTACAGATTTAGCCATGAAAGACAAAGCTTGCTGAATTGGAAATTTAAAAGGCTGTGATTTTTTGTGATTGACGTACTTTGAGGTCCAGGTGCACCACGTTGTTTCTGTGAAGGAAGGAAACTCCCTCCAGGATCTGTCTCATCAGTCTCTTCACGTCTTCCTCCTTAAAGGCCTCGTCTCTGTCTGCCACACACTGGTTAAAAATCTCCCCTCCTGCAGCACTGAACATAGAAATAAACACACATTCATCTTAAAATAGAAATGTTTAAGCAATGGTTCACCCAAAATGTCACTAAATACAGTGATATTTTTATAAATGGAGTTGTTCAACAAAAATAGTGTAGCACAACTGTTTTCGAACATTAATAATAATCAGAAATGTTTCTTAAGGAGGCAACTGAAACACTGAAGACTGGAGTAATGATGCTGAAAATTCAGCTTTGATCACAGAAATAAATTACATTTTATAATATATTCAAATAGAAAGCAGTTATTTTAAATGGTAAAAATATTTCACAATATTACTGCTTTTATTGTATTTTGGACCAAATAAATGCAGGCTTGGTGAGCAAAAGAAACTTAAACATTAAAAATATTACAAATCTCGGTAGTGTAAATAAATAAATGGCACTACTAATATTTATGCATGTTATGTATGCATTTATTTATTAAATTTATTTATGCATGTGTGTAAGCATGTATGTGGGTCAAAGACAATAAGATGTCCACATCAAAAGAAATTTACAAAAGTGATTTTATGTCCATAGAAACCACATTAAATTTAAGTTTTTGGAGAATAAAATGTCAAAATTTGGTTATAATATAATAATAA
>CM065140.1:1875000-1900000 GCA_033026305.1 Cirrhinus molitorella | reverse complement strand
AGGTAGTGGCTCATGTCCTCAGCATGCTCTCTTTCACACGCTGGCAGAGAATAACCAGTTTCCAGCGCCGCTGATCAGACAGCGTGATGAACTCGATTAGACACAGACAGGGAAAGACAGCAGCCTCAGGCCAGAGCTCTGTGTGTGGAGTTGATGTGAGGATGCTGTCTGGCTTTCAAGGACACAGTAAGAAAATAAAACACTGTTGGATGCCATGCTTACAGGCTCAGTCTCAGGTCTCTATACTGATCCATCCCTCAATGCCCATCTATAGTTAATAGAACACAACAGTCAGGTTCTGGAAGTAAACATGCTATTAATGTTCTCTATAGAGAAATGATTCTTAACAACAGCTTTAAAACCTTTAAAGACAGAGCTACTGTGTGGCCTGAGGTTGTTAACTGATGGTATATGCTTTAGTTGAAGCCTTCAGCTTACATTATTTCAACTTATCCCTCAGGAAAACTACATTACCCATAATGCTGTAAAAAGTATTCCACCAATCAGAGTCGCAGTGAGCAAATCACGCCAAACAAGTGTTAAGCTCTGGACAAAAAAAGTTTGGAATCAGTAAGATTTTTAATGCTTAAAAAAAAAAAAAAAAAAAAAAAGAACACACAAAAGTCTCCTATGCTAATTAAAGTTCTATTTATTTGATCAAAAATACAGAAAAAAGTAAAAATTATGAAATATTATTGCAATTCAAAATATGTTTTTTAAATTTGAATATACTTTTAAATATAATTTATTTCTGTGATGCAAAGCTGATTTTTTTTTCAGCATCATTACTCTAGTCTTCAGTCTCACATGATCCTTCAGAAATCATTTTAATATGCTAATTTATTACTTTTTTTTTAATCAATGTTGGAAACAGTTATGCTGCTTTTTTTATTTGGAACCTGTGATACTTTTTTTTTCAGGATTCTTTGATGAATACAAAAGTAAAAAAGAACAGCAATTATTCAAAATATAATCTTTTCTAACACTATAAGTATCACTTTTTATCAATTTAGCACATCCTTGCTGAAAAAAAGTATGAATTTCTTTCAAAGAGAGAAAGAAAGAAAAAAATACTGACCCTAAACTTTGACAGAGGTGTTTATGGTTACAAAAGATTTCTATTTTAAATAAATGCTGTTTTTTAACGTTTTATTTATTAAAGAATCCTTAGTATTCACAGGTTAAAAATAAATAAATAAAAATTAAATAAAATTAAATAAGCAGCACAACTGTTTCCAACATTGATAATAAATTAGTATATTTCTGAAGGATCATGTGACATTGAAGACTGGAGTAATGATGCTGAAAATTCAGCTTTGCATCACAGGAATAAATTATATTTTAAAGTATATTAAAACAGAAAACCACTATTTCAAACTGCATTAACATTTCACAATATTACAGTTTTTTTCTGCATTTTTAAAGCAAACAAACAGCCTTGATGAGCAGAAAAGTCTCCTTTAAAAAGCATAAAAAATGTTCCAAACTTTTAAGTGGCAGTGTACATAAATTTCAAATATCATTCATAATTAACCAAGTTTATTTTTAAAATAGTTTTTGGTAAAAATAAGGTGTATTAGTTAAACATGGGTTAATGTATTAACTAACATGAACTAACCACAAGCAATACATTTGTTACTGTATTTGCTAATCTTTATTAACGCTAGTTAATGAAAATACAGTTGTTTATTCATGTTAGTTCACAGTGCATTAACTAATGTTAACAACATTTGAATAATGTATTAGTAAATGTTAAAATTAACATTAACAACGATTAATAAACGCTGTATAAGCACAGTTCATTATTTAGTTCATATTAACTAATGTAGTTAATTAATGTTAACTAATGAACCTTATTGTAAAGTGTTACCTAGTTTTTTTTACTGGTATTGGCAGAGACAACTAAAGTGTAGGTATTGTGACAATGCTAATAACTAAATGGTCAAAACATCAGGTTTAACTGGCTCATATCATTAATGCAGTATCATGTTTATTCAGAGGCTCTACAAATAAGCTCTGTATGCTGAACATCAATGACGGAGGAGACGTTTGTTAGTGTGGGATTAGACTGCAGATGTCCTCAAGTGTCCAAAACATAAGCCTGTGTGTGTGATTACCACTCTTTTTCCTCTAATCCTCTTCTCTAGATCTCAGATGCTTGAACTTACACTCATTCATTTATTCATTTTCTTGCTTTATACATGCAGAAAGTATAAATATATAAAAGAAAAAAAATGTCTTTTGGGTTTTACAGTAAGTATTACATGATTAAAAACAAAAAAGTTTATATATATATATATAAAAAAATAAATAATATATATATATATATATATATATATATATATATATATATATATATATATATATATATATATATATATATATATATATATATAAAAAATAATAATAATTAGGATTCGCATTGTTTGTGTACTGTATTTTACAGCATTTATGAAATTTCACTACTTGGGGTATTTCTTTATTTATTTATTTCTTTATTTATTTATTCATTTATTTATTTATTTATCCTCCCCTCCCTAGATTTTAATTTATTTTCATTTTAAAATGTTATTTTAATTTCTGTAGTTTTAGTAATGTTGTCATGTTTATATATTTTTACATATTTAGCAAGTTTTCATTTAGGTTAATGATAATAAACCCATTTTGAATCTGGTTTCAGTTTAACTTTTAATTTATTTAAATTTTACTTTAAGTTTTAGTAATGTTGTCTTTAGTTCAATTAATTTATTTAAAATTAATTTTTCCCCAGTTAACAATTTTTTTTTTAAAAGTTTCAGTTTAAGTTTAAAATTTTAAATTTTAAACCAGGTTTTTCCATTTTAGCTTTTAATTTACTTAAATTTTACTATTTAATTTAGGTTAATGATAATAAATCTGTTCTGAACTACGTTTTTCATTTTAGGTTTTAATTTATTTTAATTTTACTATTTAATTTTAACTTCACTTTAAGTTTTTATAATGTTGTAATTTTTTTAATTAATAGTACCACTTGGGTTTTATGTATTTATTTATGTATTTTCTTTATATTATTATTTTTTTTATTTAATTCATTTTTCCCCAGTTAAATAAAAAAAAAAAAAAAAAAAAAAAAATCATTCAAGTTCATTATTTAAGGTTTTAATTTACTTAAATTTTAATATTTAATTTTAATTATTTCACTTTAAGTTTTAATAATTGTCTTTTTTTTTTTTTTTTTTTTTTATAAATATTGGGTTTTATTTATTGTTTCCCCAGTTAACAAAATGTTTTTAAAAAAAACTTTCATTTAGATTAATGATAATAAATCTGTTTTGAATCAGGTTTCATTTTAGCTTTTAATTATAATAATGTATTAATTTTTTCTCCAGCTAACAAAATGTTTTTAAAATCTTTAATTTAAGTTAATGATAATAAACCAGTTTTAAACCAGGTTTTTGTTGTTGTTGTAGTATTGTTCTATTTATCCAATTTCATTTCATTGTTAGTTTTAGACATTTCAGTACTTAAACATTTCTTGTTTTCTATTTAAGTTTTTCGTCCAATATTTATATTCTATTTCAGCATAATTTAATTTTCATTATTTATTTTAGTGCACCATGTCAACACTGCTATATACAGTCCATATGTACAGATATTCACACAAACCCGATTGTATTCTGCTCAGTGTTTATAAAACCATAAACCGGGACCGTCTTATGACCCTCATAACCCGAGGGAGACAGTCTGGCAGGGAAAGTCATTAACACCCGCACAGCTGTAAAACATCGGCTTTCAGAGGCTCTTCTGTCTGCCTTCCTCCAGAGACACGCGAAACCAAAGGCTGCTCTGTGCGCCGCTGTAATGAACGTCCAGCTGTGCCAAACCACAGAAATATAGGAGAAACAACCAACATCCAGCCAGTACATAACTAGGTCATGTTTTGGGGCCGGATGAGAGTACGTCTGAGCGATCACATCACTAATGCAATGCAGGGGACAGTCCTCACTAATCTGTTCTTCTGGATGGCATTCCCATTAGAGATCAAACAGAGGAGCGAGCCGTTAACCACCGATCTATTTCCAGAAGCTTTACACTGTCAAATGACAGAAGCACACTGAGACGGTCCGACTAATTTATTACAGCTGCATGAAAGACTCATTTAATGGAGGGAAAGAAGGGTTTTACACTGAGCTCAGCTGGAGAAACTGATGTTTGAATATGCGGATGAATGCGTTTATGATTACTTTTAATTAATCTGATATTCCACATCTTGGCCAATCATCTCTTTCAAACAACCTGTGAACTTTAGACTATATAATAATAATAATAATAATAATAATAAATATAGCTGCAAGCAGCAATTACGGGGCCAAGCACTAGGCAAGGGAAGCATCATACCAACTGCAGCAATGAGTAAATTTGACAGTGATTTTAGTCAAATTGGTGAAAAATCATGTAAGCAACCACTAGTACACTTTTGACCACAAGGTGGCACTGTCTCAAAACGTTGAGCAATTTCAGGTCATGGTTTTCGATGGTGCATATAAACTTTTGTAATGATACACCAATGCATTGGTAAAAATGTAGCATTTTATATCATAATACTCTATTGTAGTCAATGGCAATTTCATGTTTTGTTCAATTATAGCGCCACCAAGAGGCACAATCCCACCAAATTCTTTGTGTGTCCTTAGAGTGTGCCCATACACATGTGTGCCAAATTTGGTGAAAATATGTCATTTTGTTTTGAGTTATAGACATTTTTTATATGATAAGGGACAAAATGACTGATGGCTGACTTTGTTTGCATTTTTTTTTTTGCCATTGCAATTGGGAATTAGCATATATCCCCGGCACGCTATGTTTCCGAATTAACTACAGTGGTTTTGTGTCGATCAGAGTAACAATTTCTAACATATTTGGCAAATCAGGTCAAAAAAGGTGACTCCCGTGAAAATAGGTCAATGACGCCCAAAGTTATAAGCATGCAAATATTTGTTTACCACTAGGTGGCGCTGGCTCAAAACTTCAGAGGTTCCTTCAGGGCATTGTGCTGATGCAAAATTCAAAATGGCAGACGCCAGCATGAACATGAGTGAAAGTTTGGATAAGTGGTGGCACTATAGACTAAGTTAGAGCATCAAAATTTGTTATGGTGACATTTCAGACTGTCCTCTATCAGTATGCCAAATTTCACAACTTTCCCACAAGCGGTTTTATGGGATGCCATAGACTCAATGGAGGAAGAAGACGAAGAAGAAAAAGAAGACAACTAAGACGAAGAAGAAGAATATATAGCTGCAAGCAGCGATTGCAGGGGTTCAAGGGCTTTAAGGCATTTAGGCACATATGTAAATACATTATTTAGCAAGCTTGTAATTACCTAAATCAATGATTTACCATAGAAATATTATGTTTTGTACTGTTTGTCATAGCACCAGCACTGGTCCGATCTCCTTAAAACTCTGCATGCTTGTTTAGAATCAGTCAGTCACATGTGCTCACCAGGTTTCATGCAGTTTTGAGTTTTCATTTTTTCAGCTTATAGGATTCTGGGTAAAATCAGACAGGCCTTTTTTCTTAATGACCCTGTTATAGCTTTCTAAAGGGCAAGTGGGTTCAAAAACGTTTTGATAATTATTGACCTAGAGAGTCTGATATGAATGATATGAATATTGTGCGTATGTGCAGAAAACCACACAACGTACAAACGTATATGCCTTTGAAAAATGCAATATCACCTTCTGTAATGTTGAGCACAGTGTTTCTCTTGTCAGTGCTCTTTCATCTTGCATTTGTATTCTTCACTAACTTCAAGCGCTTCTTGCGCTGTTTAGTGACAGACGCTTATCAGTGAGTCAAAGCATCTGCTCTAGTAAGTTGGCGCTGTGCCTCTGTTTGAACTTTGATCCGAGCGGATAAACGGTCCGAGTGGCACACTTTGACAAGCGCTCTTTTGTTCTGCCTTTGCCGCATAATCATTATATCGAACATATATCAAACTCTTGTTATCGTTTATCAAGAAAATTCATATCGCGTAATTATCGTTATCGATTTATCACCCAGCCCTAGCGAGCAGCTTCACTATGTTGAGATTTTGTGAACAATGTGCTGTTTCCTTTCCCCTCATTTTCTCGAATTGACGGAAATCCGTTGTAGACTCACTGCAATTTATGCAAATCCATCGTAGTGACAGAACTTTAATCCCTGTGATAGTTATTGATATTTGCTTTCCAATTTTCTGCACTGGTTTGGTTCCAATCGGGAAAAATCCTAGGACTAATACGCAAAAGTAGGTTTTCCAATCATTTTACAAACAATTTGATTGACAGCAGTGGTTCTAGAGGCAAAGTTGTCCAGAATGAGTTGTTCTACTGCATGATATGAATATTGTGCGTATGTGCAGAAAACCACACGACGTACAAATGTATATGCCTTTGAAAAATGCAATATCACCTCCCTGTAATGTTGAGCACAGTGTTTCTCTTGTCTGTCAGCTCTGTTTCATCTTGCATTTGTATTCTTCACTAACTTCAAGCACTTCTTGTGCTATTTAGTGACAGACGCTCATCAGCAAGTGAAAGCATCTGCTCTAGTAAGTTTGCGCTGTGCCTCTGTTTGAACTTTGATCCGAGCGGATAAACGGTCCGAGTGGCACACTTTGACTCTTTTGTTCCGCCTTTGCTGCATAAAAATTATATCGAACATATATCAAACTCTTGTTATTGTTTATCGAGGAAATTCATATTGCGTGATAATTACAGTTATTAATATTTGCTCTCTAAAGAATCTTTCTGCACTGGTTTGGTTTCAATCGGGCAAAAAACCTAGGACTAGTACGCAAAAGTAATTTTTTCCAAAAATGCGAAATACACGTAAATTCTGCCAGACTCGAGATCGAATCTCCGACGTGAGCCAAGGATTCCAGCAACATAAGACATTGTGACTGACGGTTTAGAAGTTATGAGCGATTTTGCACCCTCATTAGGCCAACTGGAGCGAACATTGGTGACGTTGTCGGTGAAGTGAGTACTACTATCCCTCTAAGTTTCAAGTCTCTAAGACTTACGGTTTGGTCTGCACCATCAGTTTTACGTGGAGACTGCTGATCCATGACCATTGTAACAATTACAGCTACATGCTTGAACCCCTAATAATAATAATAATAATAATAATAACAATAATAATAATAATAATAATAATAATAATAATAATAATAATAATAATGATTTATTTAAATAAGTTAATACTCTGAAACACATGGATGAGAAATAGGTCAGATCTAAAGCAGCTGAATGGTGAGAAAGCAGGGTGTGAGGCGTCACTGGGTATTCCCCCATACAGCTGAAAACACTCCACTGCACCCACTGCATTCCTCTCTGGCCTGAATCAGGCTCCGTTTGGGCTCAGATCTCACACCACAGGAGCTGCAGTCTCTGCAATCTCCTACTGTGTAGGAGGAAACAGCTGAAGAGTGTGAGAACAACAAATATAAACAGCAGATTGTGCACCTGACTACCATTAGAGTCGGTGTCTGTGTAAAACTAGAATACAAATTTATTTTATTTTTTCCTACCAGTCAAAAGTTTGAACAGTAAGATTTGTATTCTTTTTCAAAGAAGTATCTTTTGCTCACCAAGCCTGCATTTATTTGATCAAATACAGCAAAAGCAGTAATATTTTGAAATATTTTTACCATTTGAAATAAATGTTTTCTATTTTTAGATATTTTAAAATGTCATTTATTTTTGTGATCAAAGCTGAATTTTCAGATTAATTACTCTAGTCTTCAGTGTCACATGATCCTTTAGAGATCATTCTAATATACTGTTTTAGTGTTGAGCATCATTGAGATACTATTATAGTTAATTTATATTTATATTTAAATTTATATTTATTTACACACACACACACACACACACACACACACACACGTATCTCTTACACATTTATAATGTTACACAAGATTTCTATTTCAGATAAATGCTGTTTCTTCTGAACTTTGTTTATCAAAGAAACCTGAAAAAACAACAACAACAAAAACTACTCGCCTTCAGATGCAAAACCAGATAAAATCTTGGTCAAAAATGAGATAATGACACTAAGCGAATGTTCTGGACACATATTATACATCCATCAAATATTTTTACTTAAAAAGTCACTAAAATCACACCCCCAGCCCAATCAGAAATAACAGTACTTACACAGAAACCTATACATCTGAGCCTGATAAAACCACATTTTTTAAAGAAAGATGTCAGATGGATTTATCTGGTTTTGCATCTGAACCCTTCAAATATAAAAACAAATTCAAAATATTAACTATAAAAGTTTCTCGATGCTAAACACTAAAATGAAACAAAATGTGAATGTGAACCTGACAAGTCACCGCAAAAGTTTATTAAACAATCTCTACAGAATGTAGAAATGCCACTTATACTGTTTAATTCATACTGGAACAGATGGAATTCTTCAACTGATCATTGAGTGTGGGAAAACAAAACTCACCCAAACCAGATTTCAGGCTCTTTTCACACTGTATTAATGATTCAGAAGCATAGTACGCTTCATTATGAGCGTGAAAACCACAGTGAGTACTAGCAGCAGTTGTAGATTTAAAGATAATAATTCACTCAAAAATGAAAATGATGATCACAAAAGATGATATTTTGATAATGTTGGTAACCAACAGTGACTTTCCCCTACTATTGGAGTCAATGGTTTCCGTCAATTGTTTGGTTACCAACATTATTAATACTAAAAGACTCATGCAGGTTTGTACAAACATGAGCAGGAGTATATCATTTTAATGTCTGGGTGAACTACCCCTTTAACTTGTGCAGAAAATTAGAGCATCGCATAAAACATCTGTGAATAAAGCATTGTTTCCATTCCATGTATTCAAGAGAACAAAATCATCACTTTTTTGGGAAACTAACGCAGAGTATCAATAATAAAAAAAAAGTTGCTCCAAACGAAAAGCCTGTGGCTCTTTTATTGAACATAATAAATGATTTGTGCCTTGCATTTAGATGCCTGATATTTGGGATGGCAATCATGTGAGACAGGTCAAATAATTCTGAAGGCTAGACTTTTGCTCATGGAATTTCAGAATGACTAAAACAACATTTGAGATGGTATGCAATGAGATTTGTGCACTAAATAGTTCAGTTATTTAGTCACATGATCAGTCGAGGCCAAGCCACATAACTTTTTTGGCACATCAAGGAATTGTGTAAATGTGTTTCCATGTGCATGTTTTCTGATGGGATAAGAATTTTCCTTACCTCAGTTAAATGCACATGCACATTTTTAAGTGCATTTTATACTTTTATGTGCATTTTGGCATTTCCATCCAGCATTGTTTTAAGTAAAATCTTAACATTTGCATAAAAATACATGGATAGAATCAGTTTTTTTTTTTAAACCAAACATTAGCTTAAGCAAGTATCTTTCACAGCAACCAAACAAACTAAGCTCTAGTGCAAAAGGATCTGTGAAACGTGATCGATGGAGTAAAATTGCGTAAAACCTACAGACTTTGAGTTGGAAGAGATAATATAGCGTCTATAATGCTATATACACATAAAGGAGTGACAGAGAAATAAAATGAAAAAGTGAAAGTAAAATAAAAGTGAAAGACAATTAGTATTCGAGTGGCTGTATATTTCAGGGTTTCTGCAAGTTATGAAGGAACATTTTAAACTTTAAGACTGTTAAGACCAAGTAAAGAAAAAATAAGGTATAAATTGAAAGAGAACAATGTCAATGAGGAAATAAGTTATAAGCAACACTTCAAAATTCGAGAAAACAACAAGATTTGCATTACTTTAATTCAGTTTACATGCACGAATTAATGCACAAATGTATGACTGAATGAATGAATGAATGAATGAATGCATAAATGCACACATGTATGAATGAATGCAGGAATGAATGCATAAATGCGCAAATGAATGAATGAATGCATTAATCTATTATTGCACAAATGAATGTATGAAAGAATGCATGAATGTATGAATGCATGAACGAATGAATGCACGAATGGATGAATAAATGAATGAATGCATTATTGTATGAATGCATAAATGCAAGAATTAGTGTATGAAAGCACATTAACGAATGAATGTGCAAATGAATGAATAAATGCATGAATGTATAAATGCATGAATGAATGCATAAATGCACAAATTAATGAATGAAGGCATTAATCTATAATTGCACTAATGAATGTATGAAAGAATGCATGAATGATTGAATGCACAAATAAATGAATAAATTAATGCATGAATGTATGAATGCATAAATGCAAGAATGAATGTACAAATGAACAATGAATATGTGAATGCACGTGCAAATAAATGAACGAATGAACGGACGCATGAATGTGCAAATGGATGAATGAATGAATGCATGCATTAATGTATGAATGCATAAATGCAAGAATAAATGTATGAAAGAAAACATTAACTTATGAACGTGTGAATGAATTAATGAATGTATGAAGGTATAAATGCACAAATGAATAGATGAATAAATGAATGAATGAATGAATGAATGCACGAATGAATGATTGCATAAATGCATACGTGCAATGAATGAATCAATGCACAAATTAATAAACAAATGAGTGCATGAATGAATGCACGTTAATGGCTTTAATAGCTCTGATCCCAACCACTTGAACATGGAAATAACATTTACTGTTCCTTCTGATCACACCACAAAAAAGTGCTGTTCTCCCTCAGTATATTTGTCTTGTCTTCCAGTGAAAATGTCTAAATCAAAATACATCGACTTGAAAAGAAAAAAAGGACAAATGAAAAAGAAAAGAAACTGTCTTCTGAGAATTATCAAAATAAAATAAGTTTGTAACTAAAACAGAAAATGAAACTTCAAAAGGGTAAAATAAAAGGTAAGCGGTAAACTGTTTTCCTTCCCTATTCACATATATTTGTTCATGTCTTACGAGCAATTTTGTTGCTTTGCATGCAAAATTTAATGCCCTGAATTTCTAAAACTTTCTGCTCTGATTTAAGGCATTTTAAAACCCCAAAATACTGTAAAACAGCAATATTGTGAAATATTGTGATTTTAAATATAACTAGTACTTTTTTTAGTACATTGTTTATTTTTATTGTTTGAAGCAGTGCTGCTTAAGATTTTTGCGAAAACCACGGTAAGTTTTTTTTAGGATCCTTTCAAAAGAGCACAACTGATTAAGAAAAACTCTTTGTAACGTTTTTTTTTTAATGTAAATTATATATATATATATCAAAAATACTGTAAAACAGCGATATTGTGAAATATTACAATTTAAAATACAATTGGTACTTTTACTAGTTAATCTGTGTGTTTATTTTTACTGTTTAAAGCAGTGCTGCTTAACATTTTTGTGAAAACCATGATACACATTTTTTCCAGGCTTCTTTCAAAAGAACACAATTAACAACAAAAAACTCTTTTTTATTTTATTTTTTATGTATGTGTGTGTGTAGGGGTAAATGGAAAACAGTTTTCATTCCCCATTCACAGATATCTGTTCATGTCTTACGAACAATTTAGTTTCTTTGCATGCAAAATTGAATGCCCTGAATTTCTAAAACATTCTGCTCTGATTTAAGGCATTTTAAAACCCACAGAAACCCTGTGATTTGCATGTATATGAACAAAAATAAATGTGGAAGATCTAACTGCAACTATGAAAATTACTTAGAAAACCAATTGTTCTGCCAATTCGTTTTTCAAATACATCCAAAATGGACGTCAAAGCTAGGATGTGTCACAGCAGGCGCAGTGAGAAGTCGGTCAGTGTAACGCCGCAGGGCTGATGTGCATTCATTGATGATTGAGTGATTGTGTAGGTAGGGCTTTCCCAACCCTGGCTCTGGAGATTAAATCCATAGAGCAGTGGATGATCCCTCTCTCTCTCTCTCTCTCTCTCTCTGGGCCATGGGCCACGGTCGGTCCGCTCACGTGCTGCCGCTGCGAGCGCTGACATAATGAACTCCCAGCTGGAGCTCTCAGCGCAATGAGGCCACAGTCTTGAGCCCGTCCCGATCCAGCACCCGGGAGCCCCCCGACTCGCCCCAAACAGCCGGCCGGACGCCGCAAAGCATGAATAAGCCCTCTATCGTTCCAACCAGACCCCCATCCAAAACCACATCCCCTCCTTTAAACTGTCCCAGTGCCCCGAAATATCCCTCACCCGAGGGAAGATGGAAAGAAAGGAAAAAGCTGTCGGTTACAACTGTCTCTTTCTGGATTTCACATGAGAGAGAGATGCATTACGCTCTACTTCCCCACCATAGAAAGAGCACTAAAACCAGAGCTATTATCATAGTGCTGACGGGGAGAAAAGGGATCATTTCAGGCCCTTTACTCAGAGCAGCTTCTGCTTTTGTAGCATGTTTTTGATCTTACCTTTAATAAGAGCCCAACAACAGGCTGAGGTTTAAGACGGGGAAAGCGTGGTTGCAATTAAACTAAAGAAATTAAAGAGAGATTAAATACTCATGCAAGTCCCAAAAAAATACAATCAATATTATTTACAATTATTTTTAATGGAACTAAAAAAATAAAATAAAATAAAATAACTTCACAGTACACTACTGTTTAAAAAAGTCTGCTTTGTTTTGTTTCATTTTTTATTTTGTGTTTTTTTTTTTTTAATAGTTTTTGAAAGTCTAATTTTCACCAAGGATGCATTTATTCAATCAAAAATAGTTAAAAAAATTTTTTTTTTTTTTTTTTTTTTCAGGATTCCTTCAGACGAACACAATTGATTAAAAAACCCTCTTTGTAACATTTTTGTATTTTTTTTATGCATTTGTGTGTGTTTTTTTATTTATTTATTGATTAATGTTATTGAAAGTCTAATGTTCAGCAAGGCTGCATTTATTTGATCAAAAATACAGTAAAACAGCAATATTTTGAAGTATTACAATTTAAAATACAATAGCACTTTTTTAGTAAATATTTGCTTATTTTTATTATTTAAAGCAGTGCTATTTATTTATAAAAAAAAACATGGTACTTTTTTTTTTTTCAAGATCCTTTCAAAAGAACACAAGATTACAAAAATCTTGTGTTCTTTTGAAAAAATTGATTACAAAATAAAAAAAACTCTAACATTTTATTTTCTTATTTATTTATGTTTTATTATTATTATTATTATTATTATTATTAATGTTTTTGAAAGTCTAATGTTCACCAAGGCTACATTTATTTAATCAAAAATACTGTAAAATATTGTTATGGTTTAAAGCAGTGTGCTTAATATTTTTGTGAAAACCATGATACATTTTTTTCAGGATTCTTTCAGTTTTTTATTTTATTATTTTATTTGTGTGTGTTTGTGTTTTATTTGTTTATTTTATTTTTAAATGTTCACCATGGGTGCATAAGGCTGCATTTAGTTAATCATAAATACTGTTACATTTATTTAATTTAAAATGCAACTAGTACTTTTTTAGTAAATCTTTTTTTTTTATTATTGTTTATGAGATAGATATATATATATATATATATTTTTTTTAGGATTCTTTCAAAATAGCACAATTGATAAAATTAAATCTCTTTGTAACATTACAAAATGTCTTTACTGTCACTTTTGATCAATGCATCCTTGTTGAATAGACGAATAAAAGGAAATAATGATCTTTAATCTATTAAGTATTACACTGATAGCAAACGCAATTTGTAGAGTAAAATAAATAAATAAAAACAAAAATTAATTGGTGTAAACCCTGAAGATTCAGTTATTGAAATTGTATCGTTTTAATTATTTATATATAATACACAATAAAATAACGGGGGCTATGGAGTCAAAAAGGTCTACATTTTTGGGTTACTAGCTTGTGAATGCAATTTATTTTGTACACCAAGCCTGACTAATTACTCTGCACTGTTTACGAGTCTGTATTCATTTATTCTGACTCATGATGGCCTTATGTGACCTATCCGGACAGGTTTATAGACCCCAGGTGAATTCATCTGGAAAAAATGCTTATCCTGGTTATTGGGGTCAAAGTTGAACATTTGCTTGAGCAGCAGGTTCTTGGCCTTGTCTTCGGATGCTAATCTGCCGGTGTAATCTATTATTTGCCTAATGGCCCGTCCGACCCCCTGGGGTCTTGGCAAGATGCGCTCAAAGCAGATTTACTGCACCATATGAAGGCAATCAGGAAGCTCACAGACAACCGTTGTCTAAAACAGAACTGAGGATTGTTGCACCAAGTTATATTATATTTCATCAATTACTTGTTGATAGCAAGTGGTTTTAAAATACAGTTCCATTCCGTGCAATTTATAATAGCTGGACACTTCATACAACAAATCAATCGTCAGTTTGACACAGTTATGTTCGCTTTGCATAAACCAACCGCTCCAGTTGTTTATATTTATTTATTTAGAAGCAATTTGCCTAATCTGTTGCAGATTTAGTGCACAGCGTGTTTGACCTAGCGTGCATCACAAATTATATTGAGCCTTGCTGTTAGTGGGACGGGTTCGTATCGACTGCTGAAATTTGCTAGGGTTGTCACGATACCAGAGAGTATCATGTGACAACATGAGCACCAGTGCACTTACACTTACATTTGCACGTGAGATTAGTCTAATTAAAACGGCGTCAAAAGATACAAAACCGACATTCATTTTGTTCAAAGAAAGGGAAAGATTTAAAGGGTTAGTTCTCCCAAAAATGAAAATTAGCCCATTATTTACTCACCCTCAAGCCATCCTAGGTGTACAAAAGTTTGGGATCAGTTTAATTTTGAATGCTTTTAAAAGGTTTTTTGCTCATCAAGGCTGCGTTTATTTGATTAAAAATACAGAAAAAACTGTAATATTGTGAAATATTATTGCAATTTAAAATAGTGGTTTTCTATGTCATTATACTTTAAAGTAGAATTTATTCCTGTGATGCAAAGCTGAATTTCACATGATTCATCAAAAATCGTTCTAATATGCTGATTTATTATAAATGTTGGAAACCCTTGTGCTGCTTAATATTTTTTTGGAAGGATTCTTTGATGAATAAAACATTAAAAAGAACTGTATTTATTTAAAATAGAAAATTTTGTAACAATATTCACTACCTTTCAAAATTTGGGGTTAGAATTTTTTTTCTTTTTTTCTTTGAAAGAAGTTCAGGGTTCCCACTTTCAGCCAAATGTCAAATTCCCTGACTTTTCCCTGACTTTCATTAATTAAAAAGCTGAATTTCTAATAATTTCTTCAAAACTATGGAAGCCCGTTTCTGCCACTAAATAAAAATAAGAGATAGATTATAAAACATGCAATTCTGACTTTATAACTCACAATTGCAACTTTTTATCTCACAATTCTGACTTTATTTCTCAGAATTACGAGTTTATATCTCACATTTCAAGAGAAAAAAAGTCAGAATTGCGAGTTTGTATCATGCAATTGTGAGAAAATAAGTCAGAATTGTAAGATAACAAGTCACAATAACCTTTTTTTATTTTTTATTTAGTGGTGGAAACTGGCTTTTTCTGTATTATTTCTACACAAATTAATTTATGTTTTTTATGATTTCAGGGGTTAAACAATCTGAAGGATTTTCTGTTTGTAATCAAGTTCATCATTCAATTTTTTTTATTTCTTCACATTTAGTTTTTGCTTTTCACACCCAGTCTTTGAAGTGGTCATTTTATAGCAAAAGCTCTTGAAATTTACATTTTCCTGGCATGTTTGCCTTAGTTATCAGGTACAGCCTGATGACTGCATTTGGAAGTTCATACTTTTATTCAGCAAGGATGTGTTAAAATGATAAAAAAGTGATAGTACTTATATTGTTAGAAAAGATTTCCATTTGGAATAAATGCGGTTCATTTTAACTTTTTATTCATCAAAGAATCCTGAAAAAAAGTATCACAGGATCTAAAAAAATATTAAGCAGCACAACTGTTTCCAACAGATTTCTGAAGGATCATGTGACGCTAAAGACTGGAGTAATGGTTAAATTGAATATTTAATAATTTTGAATATTTTAGAATATTACTTTTTTCTGTATTTTTGATCAAATAAATGGAAATTTGAGCATAAGAGACTTAAAAAAAAAAAATCGTACTGATCTCAATTTTGAGCGGCATTGTATATGACGTTCTTTTTAGACAAATTCAATAGGAGTTATATTAAAAAAAGTCCTGTCTCTTTAAGATTTATCATGGCATGGGCAGTGGTTTCTCTTCAACAGGTAAGAAGTCCAATAAAGTGCATCCATCTATAACAAAAAAAAAAGTGCCTCATGTGGCTCCAAGGAGTGAATAAATAGAAAGAAAAATATCCATATTTAAAACTTAATTAATCTATGTTGCATTCATTGCTGTACACAGAAGTTGGTAAACTAACCTTTTAGAGATCTAACGTTAAAGACCAAAATAAAACTACCGATCCTGAGAAACTATTATCCTGTAAAATGAGCATCTTAACTGTTGTCAAAAAAAGTATTTATCAGTGGGAAAATTTCCTCACTTGGGGAATCTGAATGCATACTGTAAGTGTTTGGGCTAAAACTGAAATGTAATTTGGGTTTTTGAAGCATGCACAATGAAAATCACAAGGATGACCTTGGCAAGTGAAACTAATGACAACCATCTTGCTTTCCGCTCAAAAGTTTGGGATCAGTAAGACTAATGGTTTTAAAGAAGTCTCTTATGCTCATGAAGGCAGAATATATTTGATCAAAAATACAGAAGAAAACAGTAATATTGCAAAATGTTTTTATAATATAAAATAATGGTTTCCATTTTGATATACTTTAAAACAATTTATTTCTGTGATGCAACGCTGAATTTTCATCAGCTGTTACTTAAGTGTCACATAATCCTTCAGAAATCAGAAATCATTCTAATATACTGATTTATTATTAGAAATATCAATGATGGAAACAGTTGTTCTGTATTTTTTTTTTTTGGAACCTGTGCTTATTTTTGTCAAGATTCTTTGATGAATAAGTTAAATAGAACAGCATTTATTCAAAACCGATATCTTTTCTAACAATGCTATCACTTTTTATTCATTTAACACATCTTTGGTGAATAAAAGTGTTAATTTCTTTCAAAGAAAATAAAAATTTACTGACCCCAAACTTTTTTTTTGTTTTTTGTTTTTTTTAATCACAGGTTCCAAAAAACTGTTTTCAACATTGACAATAAATCAGCATATTAGAATGATTTCTGAAGGACCATGTGACACTGAAAAAGTAGCTTTGTATCACAGGAATAAATTACATTTTAAAACATATATATCACATTATATAAAACTTATTTTAAATTGAAATAATATTTCACAATATTACGGTTTTCTGTATTTATGATCAAATAAATGCAGCCTTGCTAAGCAAGAAATGTCTTTCAAACCGTTAAAAATCATACTGATCCCAAACTTTTGCCAGTGTAGTTATGCATGCAATTAATTCTGAACAATGCTGGCAAAAGTGGCAGAAAACCCTAAGTGACTTTTAACAATGCATTCTGGAAATTCCCCTATTCTTTCATTCAGGCTGTGGCTTGCGTGTTCGGAGACAGCTGCTCGTGAAGGACAGCCATGTGGGCAGATGATGAGAGATCTGAACTCAGTCCAGCTGAGCACATGCCATTCGCTGGTGGGTGAGAGGAAATGAGAGCGACCTCGATGTTCGCCCAAACCAAACCGATTGATATAGATCGACCTGCAGGGAGTCACGGGAGAAAATGGGATTGATCTGTGATGGTCACGCATGACATGAAATAATCCACTCTTTCTCATCACAGTTGATTATTTTCATTTCCTCAACATGTTTCTTTGTAAACGGGGGCGTCTTGTCAGTTTCCATGGTTAGGAAGACTCTATGGGCTCTGTGTGTTTGGAGGGACAGATTAAAATTCCTGCGCTGACCCTTCTCCCCACTGCGAGGGTCAGTCCATTCACGCCGGACACTGGGAACCGGGTCAAGCGGGACAGAGGCAGCTGCGCAGCAACAAACCAACACGGTCTACATGCTTTATAATGGAGGATTTGCATTATATTCCAATGCCAAAGTGCAAATGCTTTGACATACTTGGAGTTTATTGTGAACCTGAACTGAATCCCTAGAAGAATTAGTTGCTGCTTGATCTTTTGAAAGATACGAGTGCAGAGCCATAATGAAATAATGCAAATCATCTGCTCCAAATGTTATTAGTCGATGAATCCATCAAACTCCAGATCAAAACACTGAGTCGAATCCCATCTGCGCTCATTGTCTGGGACGTTCGGGAGAGGATACGCTTGAGTGGAAGCCAGAAATGTGTGACCCACTTCATGCCAAATGAAATAAACTGTCAGTATGACCTTTCTAGAACATCAAATCTGCTTCATATGACCACCAACCAGAAAACACTGGCTGATTTGGAGCACACAAACACAGATGTTGAGTTAAAAATCAGATGAGACTGCCTTGCTCTCAGTTGTTGAAGCCCTAAAACTGGCAAGAGCGGATTCCAAAATCATCAGTACTTATCTTGCTGGATCTGTCCGCTGCCTTTGACACGGTTAACCACCAAATCCTCTTGTCAACCCTATTTTCAAAGTGAATCTCAGGAACCGTACTCCAGTGGTTCGAATCTTACCTCTCAGACAGGTCTTTTAAGGTATCTTGGAGAGGCGAGGTATCCAAGTTGCAACATCTAGCTCCTGGGGTGCCTCAGGGCTCAGTTCTTGGACCACTTATTTTCTCCATTTCCATGGCATTACTAAGTTCTGTCATTCAGAAACATGGCTTTTCACATTTACATGCCTCTAGAAGCTTGTGTTCTGCAAGTGAATGGTGCATTATTATGCCATCCCAAAGAGGCACGAAATCACTTTCACATTAAATGTACCCTTCCTGGTGGAATGACCTGCTCTACTCACTCCAAACAGCATCCTTGGCCATGTTCAAGAATTGCTAAAAACATCTGTTCCATTCTTATTTGACCCTCTAACTCTAGCACCCTTTTCTAATTCTACTCTTAAAAAAAAAAAAAAAAAAAAAAAAAAGTAACCAAGTTGCAACATCTAGCTACTGGGGTGCCTCAGGGCTCAGTTCTTGGACCACTTTTCTCCATTTCCATGGCATTACTAAGTTCTGTCATTCAGAAACATGGCTTTTCATATCATTGATATGCTGATGATACTTCCAGCCAGCTCTATCAAATCTTTACAATTTATCCAGAATGCGGCTGCAAGATTAATTTTTAACGAGCCGAAAAGAACGCACATCACACCTCTTCATCAGTTTGCACTGGCTACAATAGCTGATAGCATAAAATTCAAGGCATTAATGTTTGCCTACAAAACCACCACTGGTTCTGCACCCCTTTACCTAAATTCATTACTTCAGACTTATGTGCCTCCTGGTGGAATGACCTGCCCAACTCACTCCGAACAGCTGAGTCCTTAGCCATCTTCAAGAATCAGCTAAAACACATCTTTTCCATCTTTATTTGACCCTCCAACTCTAGCACCGTCTTTTCTAATTCCATTCTCTAAAAAGGCTTTTCATATCACTGCTATGCTGATGACACTCAACTCTATCTCTCATTCAATCCTGATGATCAGACGATAGCTGCTCGGATGTCAGCTTGTCACATTAAATGTACCCTTCTGGTGGAATTACCTGCCCAACTCACTCTGAACATTTTCAAGAATCGTCTAAAAACACATCTTTTCCATCTTTATTTGACCCTCGAACTCTAGCACCCTCTTTTCTAATTCTATTCTTTAAAAAAAAGTTATCAAAGTTGAAACATCTAGCTACTGGGGTGCCTCAGGGCTCAGTTCTTGGACCACTTATTTTCTCTGTTTACATGGCATCACTAAGTTCTGTCATTCAGAAACATGGCTTTTCATATCAATTCAATATCAATATCAATCTAATTCTCAAAAAAAAAAAAAAAAAAAAAGCTTGTTAAAACAACAATTATGATATTATTGGAAACGATAAATGAACCCCTAATACTGAGTACAATGAAGTGGGTGAAGGACTACAGCAGCTGTACAGTAAAGAAGATGAGCAGAAGAGCCCGGAAATGCTTTGTCCCATAGACCAAAGTTCAATGTCAATGTCAGCATTTGGCTGCAAGGGAAACCCAATATGCCAGTGCACATGCATGCATTACCACAATGACACTGTGTGTGTGTGTGTCTGTGTGGATGCTGAACGTTGCTGGAATAGCGAGAGCTTACTGAGGCATGCTCAGTTTCGCTTTGGGGGGTTTATAGGTGGATTAGTGCTCTCTGCTTTTCACTCGCTCTTGTTTTCTCGGGTTCATCTCTTATTTCAGCATCATGCTCATTTACCAGCACTGATCCTCGGGTCTGCGGTCTGAGCTCAGTCTCGATGTACTTCCTTAATTGGATAGGATGGGATTTCACCTCAATATTTAACAGCCTGATGTGATCCTGGACGTTGATTACGGATTAAGGCATGGCACACTTTATCACTAATGTAGTGACTGAACAAGACCCTAACAACAAAACAGACTCAATAACCAATGACTTTTGATGTTAGCAGATCAGTTGTGTGGAGAAACATGTATGAATATCCACAAGATATTTGAGAGCTGAACTGTTGTATGGAAAAGAGCATCTTTGATATTACACAGAATAAAGAAATCATACGGGTTTGGAATGACATGAGTCTAGTAAAAAAGTCAGATTCAAAATGCATTTACTTTAAGTATAGTTCAAGTCTATTAACATATTTTCTGACTCAAGACTTACTGATATAAAAATTATAATTTAACTTTAGTTGGAGTACTACTTGTGCACAATGCACTTTTCTTAACATTAAGCCTGAAATAATCTTTAATGTCACTATTGATGAGGATTGTATGATCTTTAAATAATATTGTATTTAATTGCCAAATATTTAAAGTGTACCTAAAGTATACTTGCAATAAAAGTTTCAAGTGCATTAAGTACAAAATTAGTTGCTTCTTTTTAGCAGACTTTAAAATTTCAAATTTTCAATATACTAAAAGTACAATTGCAGGGTATTTTTATTAAGTACATAATATGTAAATATATTTGTAGTATACTTAGCATGAAACAAATGTATTTTAAATACATTTTAGTATCTTTATTTTTCAGTAGGGGAGGGAGGGGTTCAAGAGCAATGTATTTTGATGTTGACAAACTAAATTTTTGCAATAGGCAGGCCCAGTATTGACTACATTAGTTAACATGAATTAAAAATTAACAATGCTTCCACAGCATTAATCTTAGTTCATTTTAATTTCAGCATTATTAAAGCAATCACAAGCTTTAACATTAACATTAGTTAATGCACTGTAAACTAACATGAACAAACAATGAACAACTGTATTTTTACTAAATAACGTTAACAAAGATGAGTAGTGTAATAAATATGGGTTCATTTTTTGGAATTTATATATATATATATATATATATATATTTTTTTTTTTTTTTTTGGATATATTTACGGTAGGAAATTTACAAAATATCTTCATGGAACATGATCCTTATTTGGCATAAAAAAAACAAAACAAAAAAAAATAATAATAATTTTGACACATACAATGTATTTTTGGCTATTGCTACAAATATACCTGTGCTACTTAAGACATAGTACATTGTGCATTGTTTATTCATGTTAATTAATACATTATCTAATGTTAACAAATGACACATTATTGCAAAGGGTTACCAAAAGATCACTTTCAGGATTTAAAAATTTATGTTTATTTGTTAAAACAAAATAAATTATGGTTGCCAGACTGGAAAGATTAAAAAAAAAAAAAAAAAGTTTAAGAGATTAAGCTCTGATCGGGGGATTTAAACTCTTGATATCTGGCAACCACAACTATGACCACTACTTTTTATCAATGCAAGATAATGTAAAATTATTTTTTTTTCCCAAAAATTCCAAATTACAATGAAACATATTCAGGGTTAATAACCAGTGGGCGAACATCGCAGATAATTATGCTTAATAAATCAAGAGGAGTAGAAATCGTGGTTATGATTAAAATATGATTCATAATGCAGCCCTATCTGAAAAGAACAAACACTGAACTGATTTGAGCTGAATAATGACACTACTGTCTTTCAGAGCTGCTTTACAGCAGAATTTGAACTGTCTCCATAAGTTGAGTATCCATAAATGATTCAGCTGTTTTCTTAGTTATGTCTATGAAGCTGCCTTAACACTTTAATCTGTATTGTACAAAGCATTATAGAAGCATGGGCGTAAATTTTATTTTACGGTAGGGGGGGACAATAAACATTAAATTTCTCACCAGCAATTTTTGAAGGGGGACACAAATAATACAGTCAAACTGAATATATTTCGTTTCCTACTTTTATTAAGTTAATTTAGAAAAACGTTTGGAGTATTTATTTTATTATTTTTTTTTTTTTGACGACGACAACCTAAAGCGCACGCGGCCGGCCATCAATTTATACCACGTTTTTTTTTAGCCTCTTAAATCAACACTTGATTTGACTAAAATTCATAGTAATAAAACACTTCAAACATATCACAATGCTAGTTTAAAGGTATATCACCACCATCGCAGAACAAAGGCATTTTGACAAGATGAGTAGGCTGCTGCTGGCAACGGCATAGAAAAGATACAAATAGCCAAATAATAATAAAATGAAAATAAATAATTAAATAGGACTGTGCAATTAATCGAAATTCTGAAAATACAATAATCGAACGATTATTGCTCCCTATTCCGCCCGTTTGGTGCTCTTTGCTCCTCCATAAAAGCCTAATTTCATATGCAAATCAGTGACTTGCATAAAATGGGACGTGCTTGATTTATTAGTGTTTATTTTGTGTTGCGTTTTTAAAAGCACCAAAGAGAATTCGCGCTGTTCTGTGTATGCATCCAGAGACAGAAAACAATACGGACAAGTGATCGTTTAGCTATTTTTTCAGCTATTTCAGTTTTTGTATGTAATGGCAAAGTGATTAGGCATATATTTAGTTTCGGTTTTTTTATTAAGTTAATTTGGGAAGTTGTTGGGAGGATTTTTTTTGTTCGTTAAATATAAGTTTTTGTTTTTTTTAAGTAGCGAACAGCCGCCAGCGGAAGACTGTTCATAGTCTGTTTGATCAATTTGCCTTCTCAAATCATCACGACTTGACTAAAATAAAATATATAGATATAAAAGGGTTAAAGTATAAAACAATATTGGTTTAAACGTTAAACAATGTGCGATTCGTTTGTGCGGAAAATGGAAGCTAAAGCCACTTCACATTACATGGAGGCGCCAGCGCCATCACTTGCATTGATTTCCAGTAGAAACAATTTAAAATTATCCATCAAAACAATGCATGGCTTGCAGACATGATAAATACATATATAGACTCTTTACATTTTTGCTTAACAAAATAAAACAAATAAAACACAAAAACACTTTCATTATGTAGTTAATCCGTAAAGATGCATTTCTCAAGGCGCATCAAATAGGAGATTTCGTGACGCGTGTACGTGAGTGAGTAGACTGTGTAATGGGTTATATTTGTTTAGTGTACCGTCATGAACTTCTCTTAGTTTCTTTTAACATACTATGATGTCTAAAATATAGAAAAAGGAGAAGCCTAAAACAAGCCCAATGCCCAGCCCGCGTCTGAGCTATGACGTGAAATGTTGCCCGAGGCCCGGAACTAGCGCCGTAGGGGGAGAACTCAATGAATTTTTGTTTCTACTAACACAGTTATTTTAGGTATACATACTACATATATTTTTAACCATAGACAGTGTGCTTTTTAATGATTTTAGGGGGGGACAACCCTCGGATGGGGGGGGACATGTCCCCTCCGTCCCCCCGGGATTTACGCCCATGTATAGAAGTAAAGGAGACTTTGAAAAGCAAACTAAAAAAGGTCAACCTTGGGATTTAAGAATGGATACTGATTTACTCACTATTCCAGAACGAGCACCATCTCGCTGGCCGTCTCGTAGACCTCATGGAGATTGACGACTCGTGGACAGGCCGCCGCCAGCTCCAGCACAGCGATCTCATGAATGATCTCTGTCCTGCAGTCCTGGCCCTTCCTCCTCTTCCTCATGTACTTCGCTGCGAACGCTTTCCCTGTGCTCTTCTTCACACACTTCCTCACCACAGCGAACTTACCTCTGATGGGGAGAGAAAACACGAGGAAGAACGCTTGTTAGGAGGTAGAATATTTCACAGGCATCGAGATGAAGCTACAATGTCAATAACAAGAAGCTCTGGACATTTTACTGGATATAAATGAATTTAACAGCAGAAATAAAGGCGACAACAACAGTCGGTGCATATTTAATAAGTCTGCATGTTCTGTGCGTCTCTGTGTGAATGAATGTTTAGTTTCATCTGATAGACAAACTCAAACATGACGCTCGTCTCAATACATGAGGAAGTGAACACATAATCTTCATCTCCAGAGATGCTCTGAAAGCATTTACTTTAAGAAAAACTACTATCAAACATACACAAAACCAGATATTCACCACAAAATGACAAAATAAAAGTTTGGTTTAATTGAAATATATGAATAAAATATATAAGTTCCTAATGTACACTACTAGTCAAAAGTTTTTGAACAGTAAGATTTTTAATGTTTTTAAAGAAGTCTCTTCTGCGCACCAAGTCTGCATTTATTTGATCCAAAGTACAGCAAAAACAGTAAAATCTTAAAATATTTTTACTATTTAAAACAGCTGTTTTCTATGTGAATATCTGTTAAAATGTAATTTATTCCTGTGATCAAAGCAGAATTTACAGCATCATTACTCCAGTCCTTAGTGTCACATGATCCTTCAGAAATTATTTTAATATACTGATTTACCTCAAGAAACATTATCATTATTATTATCGTTATTATCATTATTATTATTATTATTATTATTATTATTATTATTATTATTATTATTATTATTATTAGTATTATTAAAAACAGTTGAATACGTTTCAGGATTCATCCAAGATTAGTGCATTTATCTGAAATAAAAGCTTTTGTAATATTATATACTAT